>JASCZI010182074.1:426-18034 GCA_036250425.1 Stylosanthes scabra
GATGCCCTTGGTGATATATGCCACGCATATGCGTGGGATCCTGGGTGATGTCCACGCATATGCATGGGGCCTTACTTGCTCCTGAAGCTAAGTTTCCGGATTCCATCTTTTTCATCTTTTCAACCTGTTTTTCCTACAATAATTATAAAAAACATCAAAGTACCATGCATTTAACATAATCACAATTATAATATATATTTGGCTGCTTTTCATGAATTATTGCATTAATATCACAAAGAATTGAGTATGATTTATCCTAGAAAACCTCTAAAGATGCTCATACATCAACATGGCACTGACTTTCCACATTATTATGCTATGTCAGCATGCCGTTAACGAAAAATCATCGAAGGGCCAACTTGAGTCATGGAGTGAAATTTCCACGACCAAATTGAGATGAATAAAAATTCAGAGGCCAATTTGATCAGCAAGTCAAATTCATATTTAACTCTTTAAGCGAGTTTTGAACGGTGTTCGAAGATTTTGGTTGGAAGATTACTTTGAGATCCCAAAATTCACGTTAGGTACGCTTGAAATAGAATTCTGTATTCTATGTGGAGATAGTCTCGATCATGGGGAAATTTATTACCATTCTTCTTTTAGCAACGAAGTTGACATGCTAAAGATGGAAAATGGAGGACCATGGTTGTTTAAGAACCATATTTTAAATTTGAATTGCTGGAAGGAAGAGAACCCAATTCACGAAAAAACTTTTGTTCACGTTCCAATTTCAGTGCAACTCTAGGAACTTCTTCCAGAATAGTGCAAAAGCAAAATTTTGGGTAGGAGTGTTGGAGGTACATTTGGAAAACTGAAATTTAATTTGACCCACGAAATTTGAATGGTAACTCAAAATATTTCTAAAATGACTGAAATTTGCCATTATTTTCTTCTTCTTCTTCTTTCCTCCTCCTCCGTTGTCATTATCGTCATCGTCTTCTTCTTCCTTTTTTTTGATATATTGAACTGAAATACATAAGTAAATAAAATCGAAAGACACAAATGAATAGAACAGAAATATAATATCTTCTTTTTCTCCTTGGTATGTCTAACCGAAATACATAAGTAAATAGAACCAGAATATAACAGCAAAACTAACAACAAGAAGAAGAAGATCAGAAGAGGAGGAGGATAAGGAGGGTGAGGAAGAAGAAGAAAGAAAAAGAAATGAACCGAAATATACTACTGAAATACTACTAATTTAAACACAAAATGGCAAAACAATTATAAGTTGAATTTCCTGGTAAGAATAAAAGGAAGAAGAAAGAAGAAATGAAAAGAAATATACTATTCAAATGAACGAAAATACACTACTAAATCGAACATAAAACAGTAAATAAAAACAAGTTGAATTTCCTAGTATATATATCAACAACGCAAACATAAACAACGCTAAACATGTACATTATTATGAGGAATAAACAACAAAATTAAGGAGGAGGAGGAGGAGGAGAAAAAAGAAAGAAGAAGAAAAAAAAAAACAAAATGTGATAGTTGTGAGCAAGAGAAGAGCGCGTAAATACAAAAACTTGATTGAACTTATTGGTTAAATTACTAATTCCCCTAGAAATATTGTATTTTATAAAGTACTGTTAGATTTGGAAAAGAAAAAAATCACACATTTTGGAGCACATACTCAACCTGAATACTGTGGGTGATATTTTTTATATGTATTGTTTTTTAATAATTTTGTGTAATTTTTATAATAAATTTTAAAAAATAACATTTGTTTCATGTGGGAAACTCATGACATATAAACTCATGGACATTATATGTATAAAATTTGATATAATGTTGTTTTTTTTTAACATAAAACACTATCCTAAGAAGAAAGAGACGAATCCTGCATTAGAAGAGGATTAAGATCAGCCCATGGTTGAAGCCATTCCACATGATTATAAGACTCTATAGCTGCTACCTTTGCCATGGCATCTGCCACCACATTCGCAGTCCGTTGCACTAAACAAACCTCAACCTACCAATTGCAATCCATCAATTCATAAATCTTCGAAATCAGATTTGCATTTTGGGAAGCACTATGATTGGACACACACTGGGCAGTTAAATAAACCTCAATATTGTCAGTTTCACAGATTACTTCTTTGAAACCATTTTCCCAAGCTAAAAGCATGCCTCTCTAAAAAGCAAAAAGCTCACATCTCACCACACTATCAATGTGAATAGAGCCAGAACAACCTGTAATCCAATCCTCTCGAGTATCTTTAATAACATAGCAATATCCAGCAGAATTAGTGGCCACAGTAACACTAGCATCACAGTTCATATTAATTTGAGCTCCCATTGGAGGGCTCCAATCCGAAAGAAGAGAGGGATGTATCATAGAAGAAGTGAAAGAATAGTTCTTCTTCAATTCCAAAGAACTTGACATACAAAGAACACACACCTTTATGTTCGTCCAAGAGTCATGAGGATTGAAAACATCATTATTTCGAGCACGCCAAATCCACCATAAAGCTGAACAGAACAAGAGTTCATTCTTCATACAGTTAATATAAACCCAAGTGTCAAAATTACGAAGAGGTTGATGAATGATGGAATCCCCCAACAGGTTCCAAATCTCTTTAGCTTTGGAGCATTCTCGAAAAATGATAAACCCATTTTTGATGTTTTATTCTGTGCTATAAATCGGCAAATTATCAGCTTCTGACCACTTAAATACTTGCGAAACAAGCAAGTTCGTGAATAATCGTTCCTTACGACTTGAAGTGCAACCAGCTGCTATTTTAGCCAATTTTCTGCTATAAATTCAACCGTTTCCCATTCCGCTCGATGCCTTGATTTGTTTGTTCAAGCGTTTCAGGTTTTAATAGGCTAATTATGGAACGGAAGTGGCTAAAAAAAGCGAAAGGAACGAGGAAATCACGAAGAAAAGCTTGGAGGCCAGTTCAGCTGCATATGCGTACGCACCTATGGTGATATGCATACGCATCTACAAGACCTGGGAATCATGTCCAAAGTTAGAAAGCGAACCCTATGCGTACGCACCTAAGGCACCTATGCGTACGTATCTGAGGCTGAACATCATCTATAAATAGAGGAGACCACACCCATTTTTGGAGAGCCCTCATACACCATTTTTCTCTTAGTTATAGTTTCTTAGGATTTCCTTTTTTGTAAGCCACACCGATCAAACATTTAACTACTTTTTCAGTTTAAATTGCTATACTGTTACTCTGCCTGTTTCTTTCCTCTTAATATTAAAGTACCGTTACTCTGTACATTTATTTTCTACTATTTTATCATTATGCCTTGCTGTTATGCTGCCTGTTTTATTTCTGCCATTACGATTATTACTGTTAGTAGTGAGTAGTGACCTTGTGTCTTGGCCATGGGTTGAAGTGTGCGGATGACCTTAGCTACCGGTCCCTAAAGGCAACAGATGGGAGGAATGAGGTTAGTTCCGAGGCCGTTAACTCTACATCCCTATCAATAACGGGAAGTCCTTAACGACGTGAATTTGATGGGTTATTCGAGTTCACCGAATACCAAGGACTTACGTTATTGAGTATTGATAAACCCATATTCGATGATTGAATTTGTGCTAGAATTAAGGGGTTTATCAACCAAAAGCCACACAATTGCTTGTGAATAACCATATTTGTGAATTCATCCTTCGTTGTGCCTTGAATGAGAAAATGCATGTTCTAAGCTCTAAAATTCAAATCTATTTCCACTTTCATGCCATTCGATACCTTGATGTGTTTGTTGAAGTGATTAAAGATTTAAGAAGCAAGGATGGTTTGGAAGGAATGGAGAAAGCATGCGAACGCGGAGATTTCACAAAGAAGCAAGAATGAGAATCGGAGAAAAGGAACTGTAGTCATCGGATTGGAGCAAACTCAAACTCTTTGGAAATATGAATTCAATATCTACAACTTTCATGTTGAAGACTTCTTCAATTCTAAGTGATTCTATATGGACTTCGCATCCAAAGATCGGTACTTAGAATTCTCCTAATGTTGTCAATCCTGACCTCTTCACACTAATTGGATCATAACTTGAGCTATAAGCGTCCAAATGACATGGTTTTAATGCCATTGGAAAGCTAACATCCAGAGCTTCGAAACGGTATATATATGTCATATACGTACACCCGCACATATTGGAGTGACGTGCAAGTCACGCTTTCTCAACTGCGCTCCGGCATGGGTATACCATGCGGCCGCACGGTAACGCTGGCAGCACTAAAAAATGAAGGGCAAAATGGAAATTTCGAGTCAAGAGCCCAAGGCTTGGCCTCTTTGAAGGCCCAATTGGACATATATGAAGGGGAAACAGCTGAAACACAAGACACATTCACCCATTAGGATTATGGATAGCTTTTAGATAGTTTTTGGACGTTTTTGAGAGAGTTTTCCATCTCTCTCATTTTCTCCCGTTTGTTCTTCATTTTCTTTTCCAATTTCCAGCCACACTAGCCAAGCTCTTTACTTTAATTCTTGTTTGAATGTTTGTTTGTTGACTCTCTTGTTTAATTAATGCAATATTTACTTGTTTCTCTCATCCTCTTCTCTAATTCTTTACTCTAGCTTTTATGCTCTTATGTTATTTAGTTTACCTTGCTGGAAATTATTTTTATGCATGCTATATTGATGACCTATGGTTCAATTTTGCTTATTTGACATTCATATTATTGATCTAGACTACTGATTCTCTTAGATTATTCATTTTTATTATTATTTACCATGTTGATTTACTATGCCCACCAAGTGTTTGATATTTTGTTTCTCATGAGTATGGAGTGGTGTTCTTGTGTCTTGGTCATGGGTTGAAGTGTGGATGATCTTAGCCACTAATCCCTAAGGACAAGAATGGGTTAAGGCCGAGGTTAAAACTGTTCTGTTAACGCTAGGCTTTTGCTAGTGATGATTGAGTCCTTAGGTGAACTTGATGGATTATTCGAGTTTCAAGGACCTAGGACCTTCTCACTAGTGAGTTACCTAGAACATTCGGAATGAGGTTAATTCCACCCATTTGACCATTTGACAAAGTGGGCTTAATGTCTTACGTGACAACCATTCATAATTGGGATTAGTGGTGATCATAGGGACACATTATACTTCAACGCAAGACCAAGCACCCTTATTACTTGCAATACAAGTCATATCTTATTTTGCTCTTGTTACCAACTCTCACCATTGCAACCCCGATATTTTCACAACCGATCTCAAGTCACAATATTTCAATTCCTAGGGAGAACGACCCGAGTTTAATACTCGGTATTTTTAACTGGTTGCAAGCTTTGTGACACCTTTTTCTAAATTTGCACGAAACTCCCATAATTGGTTCGGAACTATCTGCAACGAGTTCCTGTTTTGCAAATTAAGGGATTCTGAATCGGCTTTGCGGGCCTCGTCAAGTATACCAGCCGAGGATCTTCGGGTAGGGACTAACTCTACCACTCGACCATTTGACAGTAGTTGCTAGTTTCCTTTAAATGACAGTCCATGCAAACTGGGATTGGTAGCGATCATAGGGATGCACAATACTTCGATCCATGCCCGAGCACTCTTTTATTATTGCAATCTTGCTTTCTCTGTTCTCTGTTCTCATAACTCAACTGTAACCCAAACATTTTCTCAACCAAAAGCAAACTTCAGTTTTTAGTTCCTAGGGAGAACGACCCGAGTACAGTACTCGGTATTTTTAACTGGTTACATCCTGTGACACACCTTTTTTAATTAAATTTGGCACGGTTTCTGTGATACTGGTTCAGAGCTATTTGCAACGAAATACCGCTTTTTTCGAACCGGTCTCTAAGCCGCCGAAATTTCTGGCGCCTTTGCCAGGGAACTTGAAAAATGAGCGTCTGTTTTTGGTTATTTGTGAATATGTAGATATTGTAAATATGATAGATTTTTGAATTCTTAGTTTAGCCCATTTTTCTTTTCCATTTCTAGATTGTTCGTTGAATGCTAAGGTCAATTTCGAATCCTGACTTGTTATTTGATCCTGAAATTTAGAGGACCTTGCAGCGTGCAAGATAAGTCAGGCGTCGACTTGAGTTTGAGAGCAATTTACTTTCTCAAACTGAAAACCTGGCATTTGAAAACAATTCTGTGTATTCTTCTGACTCTGATATTGATGTTGAATTTTCCACTTCCTCTGAATCAGGTACATCCACCATCGGAGATATCCCAAGACTTACATTGAAACAGCTTGGTGGAGCAAGCACCGAAATGGAAAATCAGCCAACCAGGTATCCTGAGCTTAATGCCAACTTTGAACTCAAGTCTGGCCTATTCAATCTGCTTCCTCGATTCTACGGATTTCCCGGGGAAGATCCTATTAAGCATCTTAAGGACTTCGAAGTAATCTGCGGTACCACTAGAAGGACCGGTGGTGATGAGGACGAAGTCAAAGCTTACGCTTTCCCATTCTCCTTAGAAGGGAAGGCGAAAGACTGGTACCACACCCTGCCAAATGAAGTCACAGCCGATTAGGCGTTGTTTAGGAAAAGGTTCTTAGAGAAGTACTTTTCGCCTTCAAGAACCAATGCGATCCGAAAGGAGATCTCTGGAATTACACGATTTCTTGGGGAAACCTTACATGAGTATTATGAGAGATTTCAGAAGTTGCTATCCTCCTGCCCCCATCACTCCATTTCGGATTTTCTCCTCATCAACTACTTCTGCAAAGGATTGACACCAATTGACAAGGCAATGATTGATGCGTCAAGCGGTGGAGAGATTTTGAACAAGAGGCCGAAAGAAGCGTGGGAATTGATTGAGACAGTGGCTGATGCTAATCAACCTTTCAAAACAAGAGCCACTAACAAGGGCGTCCACGAAATAGCTCCGTCCAAATCAACCATTCTTGCTAAATCCTTGGTTGACATTGCCTATATGTTGAAGGAGATCAAAGAAGGATAACAGCCAACCCCAACAATCTTGAAGCGTCAACCTGATGCTCCCCAACAAACTCCAGTTAAGCATTGCGTAATTTGCGCTTGAAACTCACATCACACTGACGAATGTCCCTAGTTGCAAGAGGACAATACAGTGGCTTTGACCCATAACTTCTTTGAAGGAACCATGATACCACTCTACAACAAGCAGTACTATACTCAAGGGTGGCGGGACAATCAACCCAATCGTTGGAGCCCTCCTCAACAACAAACCCAAAACCGACAGCAAAACACTTACAGTCAGCCTCAGAATCAACAAAATCAAAGATATCAACCACCGCATCTTCGCCCCAATCCTCCAATGAACCCTCCACCAGCTAGTTATGATGAAACTTTACGTACCTACCAACAAGAAATTAGGGAGCTAAGGGAGGCACACAAGAGGATAGAAGCTCACCTCAACGACTTAACTGAGCTATTACACAAATTCGCCAATAAAATGGCAGTCAACAGTCAGCCACCCTCCAATTCGAATCCCTTGCCATCTCAACCTCTCCCAAATCCAAAGGGAGGAATCATCATGGTTCAAACTACAAATGACACAACAGAAGAAGAAGATGACGAAGAAGAGGAAGAAGAGGAAGATGAAGAGGACGATGAATGGCTCTATGACCTTTTGGCCAAGTTAGTAGAGATAGACTCAGATAGTGAGGATGAGTATGAAGATGCCGAAGAAGAGGAGGTGAATGAAGAAGATGAAGAGGAGGAAACAACTGAAAGTACGAAAGAGACCACTGATAAGGAAGTAGGCAGCCCGTATAAGGAAGAGGAATTTTTCATTGCCAATGTTCCAACTTCTACGATGAAACTTTATCTCTTGAAGTGGGAAACGTTATAGAAATATTTCAGCCAACACAGGCACCCATATCTCAAGAAGAAAGCGAGGAGGAATCAGTGGTAGCAACCAAGCCAAAAGAAGCTGCAAAGAGGACAGTTACTCCCAAGTTAAAGAAGAACCAAAAGACCCCAACCCCAGCTAGAAGAAGTAAGCAAAAGAAAGAAGACATCAAGACAATGAAGAAGAAGCCAGAAAAAGGAAGGGAAGAAAGGAAGTCAGAATTGAATTGCACAGATTTTAAGGATTTGCTCGGAAAGCTGAAAAAGATCAAGAGTGCAATCATCATGGATGGCGACATCGGAGTTCACTTGGTAGAGGACAACTCAAAGTGGAAGTAATGCTGGCAAGTCACGTCCAACTTGAGGACGTTAAACAAAAGTGCTAGGTGGGAGACAACCCACCGTGGCAACGGTTTCTGATCCCTAATCTTGTCTAAATTATGCACAATTGCTTGATTAATTGAACCTTAACTGCTAAAGCAAATTTAGAAAAGATTAGGCTCTCTGTTAACAGCTCTGATAAAAAAAAGAAAAAAAAAAAGAAAAAAGGGGGTGTGCGTACGCATCCAAGACCTTGGTGCGTACACACCCACCACATGAACTTGAAAACTGAAACGCGCCCTTGTGCGTACGCACCAGCATCGTAGCAGCACACACATGGGGTTTATAAATAGCCCCTTTCACTCTCTCAACTCTCACACCTTTCCTCTCTTCTCTTTCCTACTGATTTTCTCTCATTTCTCAATTCTCTCAAGCTCTCTTCTTCTTCTTTCAACACTCTCAAGTAAGCTCTTTCTTTTTCTCTCTTTTCTTTTCTTTCTTTGCTTTTTATTATTAGTTTCAGTTAATGCAAGTTTAGGTAGTTAGCATAGGAGTAGGTAGTAATGGTTAGGATATAGGATAGAGAATTTTTTATTGCTGATATGCCTGTTTCTGTGTTGTTTGATTATGTTAATTCTCTGAGATTGAAGCATTTATGCTAGATGTTATGTACATTGTGAGATGTTTGAGTAGCATAATTAATAAGATGTCATGTTGTTCTATTAAATTCTTGTATGTATGTTGCATGTCTGATCATCATATAATTGCCATACTAATCTTATATCCTCATGCGTCATTAAGTGCTTCTATGGGTTTTAAATTCTCTTTGCCAAACAAACATGGTATATGTGTGCAAATTAACTTGGTTATCACTTTCTCTGTTTTAATTGCAACCTTGTTAAAATGACATATTGTCAGGTTTGTACAATTGTTTGTCGAAAACCCTTAAAAAATCTCATTTCCTCTTGTGTTTGGTGTTTCTGATCTTTCAGATGGCTCGCAATGGACCTTCTCCCTCGGCCAAGGGAAAGGGCAAGGTTCACGGGCCTCCGACACGAACCTCTCCTAGACTCGTAGCTCTGAGAGCCCAAGGAGCTGTAAATCCTACTGCAGAAGCACCATTTACACCTGCAGTTCCCGCACCACCTACAACAAGGAGAACTGCACGGATATTTGTGAAATACTACTCAATGAAGCTTGCTGACAGGGGTGGCCCCTCCAATGTTGCACCGGTAGATAATGACCCCATTAAAATCAGCAGTGATTCCGAGTCGGAGCTCAAACCAGAAGATACCATAAGAAATCTAGTAGAAATAGAAGAAGAACCCGAAAAGGACCCCGAGGAAGATCCTGAGGAAGAGCCCAAGGAGGAAAACCAAGGAGAGGCGCAAAGCGATGAGATTTACTTTGCAAACTACTTCGAGCTCGCTCCAGCCAACAGATCCGATTAGAGCTGCGCAGGACCTCCTCCAGCCAACCTCTAGGCGCACGATCGCTCCCCAATAGCACAGAGGACCGTGCAATTTTCAAGTGTGGGGAGGATATTGTCAAAAGCAGTGGCACGGAAATAAAAAGGGGTCCAATTTTCAATCCTTATCCAAGACCTTTCTATTTAGTTTATTATGTCTATATCTAGGATATTTTGTAGATATTTTGCTTTTCTTTTGTGTGTGTGAACTTATCTGACTCTGCTGTGAATATAACTCGTAATATTAGGTTTCTAAAACTGCTGCCTTCTCTCTTTTGAGATCCCACTCAATTTTTTTTCTAAAAATTCTTTGGATTGATTTTACATTTGCATGGAAATTGTCCAATCATAGATTAGATAAAAGAACACACAAACCAAGAGAGTTTTGAACCTAACATTGTAGTTCCACATCAAAGAACTACCATTTCCTTCTTGTGTGTTACTTCCTCTTCTATGATTGCAATTTATTACTTGCCTGATTCTTTATGTCTATTAATGTATAAATCTATATGATCATATGATTAAGGCCTTCTTTCTGTATAGATCACAAAGCAAATGGTTTAACCCTTTACATTATCCCTTAGAACCCATTTTGAGCCTTGAAACCCTTTCGTTTTAATTTAGCCCATTACAAGCCTCAAAAAGTGAAAAACCATGATCACACCCTACTTGATCTTTAATTAATCTAGGATTTAGTGGTTATTTGTTTTTGAGAGAAGAAAAGGAAGGGAATGAAGAATGAGATCATCTAGAAAGGGTGGATAAGGGGGAATATTTTGAAAAATTTTCTAAAAGCATTCGGAGTACATGTACGCATACAAAATAAGATTAGGCATTTGCACAAGTTAGCAGAATAAAAGGAGTGACAAACGCAAAAAGAAAAGAAAAAAGAGATGTTGTATATAAAAGAAAATTTTGTCACTCCAAGTAGCAAAGCTACCAAAATAAGCTAAGTGCATTTGTCATACAAGAGAAAAGAAGAAAAATGCATATCATGTAGAAATTGTGAGTCAATGGGCTCATGGGAAAAAGGGTGAAGAACAAAAGGGTAGGTACATCCTAACTTAATTAAAGCATTCAAGTCTTTAGCTCACCTATCCAAACAAAACTTCCGAACATTCACCTTGGCCCCATTACAACCCTCAAAAGACCTTTTGAGGTTATACAGATATATACCTTGATGTTGATTGGCTAGATGAAGGGCAAGTTATGAAAAGCAAGATTGAAGAGGAACCAAGAGCCTTTTTAGCCCGAAACACTAAGAGCGAATAGAGTGAATACACGATCGGGAAAGGTTCTTGATTCTCGACTCTATGGTTTCTGACCTTTCATGCAGTGTAAGTCAATTATCATCTTGTGAGCTTATCTGAATTGTGGGGTTAGCATTTACTGGAATGCTCTTGCCTGTTTTCTTGCATAGTTTTGTCTCCTTCTTATTTTCGCAGTTTTATTCTCAGCATGACACTTGTGTAGTCTTCCCTCTAATTCGATTTAATTGGGCATGAGGATATGCCAATGTTTAAGTGTGGGGAGGTTGATAAACCCATTTTTGATGGTTTCTTCTGTGCTATAAATCGGCAAATTATTAGCCTCTGACCACTTAAATACTTGTGAAACAAGAAAGTTCATGAATAATCGTTCCTTATGACTTGAAGTACAAACACCTGCTATTTTAGCCAATTTTCTACTATGAATTCAACCGTTTCTCGTTTCGCTCGATACCTTGATTTGTTTGTTCAAGCGTTTCAGGTTTTAATAAGCTAAGTACGGAACGGAAGTGGTTAAAAAGAGCGAAAGGAACGAGGAAATCACAAAGAAAAGGTTGGAGGCCAGTTCAGCTGCATATGCGTACGCATCTACAAGACTTGGGCGTCACGTCCAAAGTTGGAAAGCGGAGCCTATGCGTACGCACCTAAGGCACCTGTGCGTACGCATCAGAGGCTGAACAACATCTATAAATAGAAGAGACCATCACCCATTTTTGGAGAGCCCTCATACACCATTTTTACTGCTTTTTCTGTTTAAATTGCTATACTGTTACTCTATAAATAGAAGTCACACCGGCCAAACATTTTACTGCTTTTTCTGTTTAAATTGCTATACTGTTACTCTGCCCATTTCTTTCCTCTTAATATTAAAGTACCATTACTCTGTCTGTTTATTTTCTGATATTTTATCATTATGTCTTGCTGTTATGCTGCCTGTTTTATTTCTGCCATTATGATTACTGTTAGTAGTGAGTAGTGACCTTGTGTCTTGGCCATGGGTTGAAGTGTGCGGATGACTTTAGCTACCGATCCCTAAAGGCAACGGATCGGAGTAACGGGGTTAGTTCCAAGGCCGTTAACTCTACGTCCCTGCCAATAACGGGAAGTCCTTAACGACATGAATTTGATGGGTTATTCGAGTTCACCAAATACCAAGGACTTACGTTATTGAGTATACCAGCCCAGGACCTTCGGATAGAGACTAACTCTACCACTCGACCATTTGACAGTAGTGGCTAGTTTCCTTTAAGTGACAGTCCATCCAAATTGGGATTGGTAGCGATCATAGGGACGCACAACACTTCGATCCATGGCCTAGCACTCTTTTATTATTGAAATCTTGCTTTCTCTGTTCTCTGTTCTCATAACTCAACTGCAACCCAAACATTTTCTCAACCAAAAGCAAGCTTCAGTTTTCAGTTCCTACGAAGAACGACCCAAGTCCAGTACTTGGTATTTTTAACTGGTTACATCCTGTGACACACCTTTTTAACTAAATTTGGCACGGTTCCCGTGATACTGGTTTGGAGCTATCTGCAACGAAATACCGCTTTTTTCGAACCGGTCTCGGAGCCGCCGAAAAAAACAAGGGAAACATCTTCAGCAACAGAATTGCATCGAGAGCAGATATTCGAAGTGGCCAAATTCCTATTCAAGCGCAAAACATTGGTTGGGATAGCCTGCGACAAGCATAACTAGATAAGAAACTTGATTTTTTCCGGGACTTTGAGTTTCCACACCCAAAGCCAATTGCGATCCTCAATTCAATTGAAAGCCTTCTTTGCCAACCAAGTATAACTGTCCTTGCACAAATACATCTTCGAAGCAAAATTTCTCCATAACCAGCCAAGCTCTTGCTATTTGTGCTTGTAATTTGTTAATATGTCAAATTAGCTTCCAAAGTACACATAGATTGTTAAATCCTCTCCCACTCGATGCAATGACATGTTTGCTAGTGCATTTCAGAGAGAAAGAGGTGAGGAAAGCATGGAGGAAGCTAAGAAAGGATATGGAAAGCAAGGATAGGAGAAAGAAAGCCAAAAGTGAAGATCTAACGCCGCGCGCCCACACCCTACAACTCCCGCGGCCGCGCCCTTAAGGCGGCTGAAAGAGATGGTCAACGACGACCGCGCGCCTGTAGGGTCTAGATCGCACGACCGTGCCACCGCCTGACTTAATGGTGAAGCAAGCAACGACCGCACGGTAGCGTCATTATCCAAATTAATGAAGGCTAAAATAGGAATTCCACGTTTCCGGGCCAAGGCCCAGCCATTTCTCAAGCCCAATTTAACCTAATAAGAGGGAGAATAGCTGAAGACACAAGAGGGGACGACCATTAGGATCAATTAGTAGTTTTAGAGAGTTTTAGAGAGTTTTTGGGAAGAATACCATTTCTCCCATTTTCTCTTAGTTTAGTTTTATTGTTCTTCATACTTTAGGATTACCATCACCAGCCAAACTCTTGCTTTACTACTTGTTTTGTGTTTTGCTTTGTGGATATTTTTACTCTCTTGCCAATTAATTCATAGTTTCTTCATCTTACTTGCTTTTTATCATCTTGCTTGTTTATTTCCATAGCTATAATCATGCCTTTACTTGTTGCCTACCAAGTGTTTGATGTTTTGTTTCTTATAATTATGGAGTAGTGTTCTTATGCTTTGGTCATGGATTGAGGTGTGGATGATCTTAGCCACTAATCCCTAAGGACAAAGATGGGTTAAGCACAGGGTTAAACTATTCCGTTGACGCTATGCCCCTGCCAACAGCATGGGGACCTTAAATGATACAGATTCAATTGGGTGCTAATACACCATTGGTGAGTTCTTCCTGGTGACGCGGGAATTACTCAAGTCGGTTGAGACTTAGGTACCCCGCTGATTGTGTATGCCTAGGACTTACGGAATACGGGTTAATTCCACCCACTCGACCTCTTGACAGAGTGTGGCTTCATGGCTTACGTGACAACCATCTATAATTGGGATTAGTGGTGTTGATAGGGACACACAATACCTCAACTCAAGACCAAGCACCTTTATTTCTTGTAGATTAAGTGGTCTTTTGTTTTGTCACCACTCTTAACACACACATACCATTGTAACCCCAAATCTCTTCACAACCAAAATTAAACCATGATTCAACTCCTAGGGAGAACGACCTGAGTCTCATACTCGGTATTTTTAAATCTGGTTGCAAGCTCTTGTGACTTCTTTTTGTTGATGAAACGTTCTTAGCTCGCATTCATAACCTGTTTGGGTTCCGCTACGACAATCTATTTCCCGTTCTCACGAACACAAGGGAACCCCAAACTAAACTTGTTTCCGATGCCTGGAACGCCTCTTCGCCACTTACCAGCACAGGACAAGGATGGGTTTATATTGGAAAAGACAATTTTCAAATCATTAGACATGGGAGTAAAAAGAGAAGATAGATTCCACCTGATATTAATCTAAACATCTTCAATAGATAAAGATGAATCAGAAATATGAACATAAGGAACCTTTGAACCCAAAAAGCCATTAGGTAACCACTTGCTAAACCAAAAAGATAAGTTCAAGCTCCCAATATTCCAGAAAAAACCATCCTGAAGTTCATTCCAAGATACCCAAATGCTTTTGCCAGTATGAGATAAAGGTTTATAAAAAACGACAGCAAGATTCATTAGGTCCTTAAGATACTTGGCAAGCATAATTTGCACACCCACAATTTATCCGTATTATGAAACAAATTCCAAACCAATTTACCCAGCAAAGCAACATTAGTACAACGAGAATCTCGGATACCAAGGCCCCCAAATTTCCTCGGGGCCACAACTTTCTTCCAAGGCATGAAATTTAAAGCATGGGCATCTGTTTTACTTTTCCACAAGAAATTTCTGGAAATAGAATCCAATTTATTGCACACAGACTTGGGAAAGAGACTTACTTGCATCTGGTAAATAGGGATAAAAGAGGCTACTAATTTGATAAGGCAAAGCCTTCCCGCTCTGTTAAGCAATCTGCCCTTCCATCCTGCAAAGCGAGTTCTAACTTTGTCAATAGCAGCTTGGAAAGAAGCTCTGCTGACCCTAGCATGACCAAGATTAACACCAAGGTATCTACCAAGGTCTTGGATAAAACAGATACCAGTCAGGCCCTCAAACATTTCCCGCCTCCTATTTGAAACATTAAAGGAGCAAACAGCCTTCGATCTACTAATATTGACTTTCATCCCAGAAGCTTTACAAAAGGTATCCATAACGGACATCACTAACTGCACTTGGGATTTATTGGCCTTACAGAAAAGGAGCAGGTGATCCGCAAACATCAAATGCGAAACTCTTGGGTTATTCCTACAAACAGAGACTGGATCCCATAGCTGGCTATCAACTTAATGAGCAATAAGACATGCCAAGCGCTCCATACACAAGACAAAAAGATAAGGTGAGAGAGGATCACCCTGCCGAATTCCTCTAGCTGGTCTAAAGTTCTCAAGCCAAACTCCATTCCAAAGGATGAAGAGGGAAGAAGAAGAAACACAACCCATAATGAGACGGATAATCGTTTCAGGAAAGTCAAATACAGAGAGAGTATCTTTCAAAAAACACCAATCTACGCGATCATAAGCCTTCTCTAAGTCAACCTTGAACCCAAGCACACCTTTCTTTGATTTTGTATGCTTCATGAACTGAAGAATTTCTTGGGCAATAATTATGTTGTTAGGGGCTACCCTGTCAGGGATGAAACCCCCTTGCAGTAGACCAATAAGATCAGATAAGAATGACCTAAGGAGATTCACCAAAACCTTAGTGATAATCTTATATATCACATTGCAAAGGCTAATTGGCCTGAACTCCCTCATATGACTAGGCTTATCAACCTTAGGAATCAAGACAATCATAGTTTCTAGGATAGCAAGACGAAGAATCTCCCCATGAAAAGCACGCTAAACAACTTGCCAAGCATCTTGTCCCACAATGCTCCAGTATTCCTTATAGAAAAAACCTGAAAACCATCTAGACCTGGAGCCTTTAGAGAATTCATATCTTGCACAACTCTCTCAACCTCACCAAAATTGACCGGCTTTGTAAGGATAAACTGAGCTTCCTCATTAAGCACGGGAGTTGGAATGTGCTGCAGACTATCCAATTGGATATCCTCAACGCAACAAAAAAGATATTTAAAGAAAGAAATAGCCTCATTTTGAAGAGTGCTTGGATCATTAGACCAAGAACCATCCTTTATAAAAAGGTCATGAATCATATTAGCTTTCCTATGAATCACTATTTGAAGATGAAAAAAGCGCGTATTTCTATCACCAAACTTGACCCAATTCTCCTGCGACTTTTGAAACCAGAGCAATTCCTCTTGATACAGAACCTTGTTGTAGTATTCAAACAACAATTTTTCTTCTTCCCTCAAAAGAGCATCTTCATCAATTTCTAACTGTTTCTGAATTTGATCTAATCTCAATTCAAGGGTCTTTTTATGAGCAAAGATATAACGAAACACCTTGGAGTTGAAAATTTTTGAATCCTGTTGGACCCTGACCAAACTATCAACCACATTGGGAGAACCTTTCTTCCAAGAAGAAAGAACAACCTCCATGTACTTCGGATGAGAGGCCTAATGATGAACCCATATTTCATGATAAAATATGTGTTATATTTGATGGGTTTATCAACCTAAAACCACATAATTGCTTGTGAATAACCATGATTTTGAACCTTTGCCATAATTGTTCAAAGATTGATAAACATGCTAATTTAGCCTTAGAATTGAGTGAAATTAGTATAATCTCATCCCTCTTGGTACCTTGATATGTTTGCTAGTGTATTTTAGGATTTTAGGGATTGAGAAATGATTTGGAAAGGCTAAAGAGAGCATTGGAAGCAAGGATTCATGAAGACAAGCCAAGAAGGAAGGAATGTTGCTAGCAGAGTTGCTAGCAGGTTGCACAAGCAACTAGAAAAGCTGCCCATGCAACTATGCATGTTGCACAAGCAACTCTGCTGGCAAGCAAAAGTTGCCCACGCAACAAGGAATGTTACGCACGCAACCTGCTAGCACCATGATGCGCGCAAATCCTTACAATTCGCGACAATCCGACAAGTGAATCAGATCAAGTAGTATCCATAAGAGTGGGATATCGTTCCCAATGAGGAGAAGGGCAATAACCACTATCTCTAACAAGTATTCCTTTAAGTAGATCAAATGACAATGATGGAACACTTACAAAATTCAGAAAACAAACAAAGAATCACAATTATCATGCAAAAGAATGCAAGAATGCATCTAACAATAACATACACTTATGATTATGCAAATATCACAAACAAGAACTTAGAAAATGAAATCAAGATTAGGAAAGATTCAATAAAACCAAACAAGATTAAGGGATAGGAGATATTCATAAACACAACTTCATAATCCAATATCAACAAATAATTTTCTGCAAGTAAGACCTATAACAATTCACCATGAATCCTAGAATAACTAAATCCTAATCTCTTAGCAATCTAGTTTCTCTTAAACCCACTTGATCATCAATCTCTTGACTAACCAAACAAGCAAAAAGATAATGCACACATTATGATTTAAACCTTTAACAACAAACAAGATCCATGGAAAGAATTAATATGTCACATATTCAATCACATGAAAACCTCATACAATCATCAAAGATTCTAATGCATATCAAATCATATGCCTATCTCTAGGTCAAATAAAGAAACATGGAATGATTCTTGAATATGTTTGAATGCCTATTTTCTCAAATGCAACAATTCAAACTTGTAAAGATCTAATTGAT
>JASCZI010182076.1:4068-14310 GCA_036250425.1 Stylosanthes scabra
ATGGGAACGATACCCACTTCACCGTGGTATTACTTGATACGATTCGGTATACTTGCCGAGATTTAGGGTTGGAAAACTGCCTATCAATAGTCTTTCATACCATACATGGCTGGATTGCTTCAAACCGTACAATGATTTCAAGAGCTTGCAACATACCCAGAACGAGTAGAGACAAGACTTGGAGGTAAGGCCATGTAGACTTCTTCGGTTAGGGTACCGTGGAGAAATGTGTTGTTGATGTCAAGTTGTTGAAGAGGTCGTGTTTAATGGAAGCCAGAGCAAGAACAAGTCTGATAATAGATAGTTTGACAACCGATGAGAAAGTTTCAAGGAAGTCCACGCCTTCGGTTGGAGTGAACCCTTTGGAGACTAAACGGGCCTTGTACTAGTCGATGGTGTCATCGGCGAGATGCTTGATCTTATACACCCATTTGCAACCAATGGGTTTGACATGTGGAGGACAGTCCACCAATTTCCACGTATGGTTTAGACTAAGGCTTCGAGTTCATCGCGCATGGCAGCACCATTGAGGCTTTTGATTGGCTTCGATAAAGACTTTGGCTCACTTTCAGAATGTAAAGACAATACAAACCTTAGATGAGAGTGTGAGAGATAAGAGAATGAAAGAATAGAAGTTAGTGGACACCAGCATCGAGAAGAGGATAACATGTGTGATGAGAGAGAAGCGCCACAAATGTAATTGGCAAGGTGGGATGGTTAACGGTGGGGATGGAGACTCCATCGTGCGGGTGTCGGTGATTCGGCGGTGGAGGAGCTATGTGGTGTGACTTGAGTAGGGTTCTCGGTTAATGGTGGGGATGGCGAGTGAGGCTGCAGGAGCTGAGGGAGAAAGAGAATCAGAAGATGGGTTAGGGCAAGAATGGGTTAATGGGTTGTCTATCATTGGTGATGGGTCTTCGGGTAGGGTTTATGGCCCAATAGGTAGAGAAGGTGTAATAGTGTTGAGAGACTGATTTGTTGGGCCATAGTGCATGAGGGACTGGTTTGTTGGGCTTGTGTAGTGATTGGACAATGGAGGCTTTATGTTGGGTTGTTGGAAGGTTTTTGTTGGTATGAATGAAAAGGAAATGAGGCTTCATGGAATTGGACATTTCTGGAGATGGTAATAGTGTGGTGATCAAGAGAATATACAACGAAACCTTTGTAACCTTGGGCAAATACTAGAAAACAGCTTTGAAAACCCGTTTGTCAAACTTAGAGCGTTGGGCTTGAAGGGTAAAGACAAAGCATAGGCAGCCAAAAACTCTTAGATTATCAAAATTTGGTGGTGAGTGGTAAAGAACTTCAAAGGGTATTTTGAATTCAATACTTGAGGAAAGGACTCTATTAATAAGATATATTGCATGGTGTACAGCATAAGACCAGAATTTGAGGGGAGGGTTAGCTTGGAACATAAGGGCTCGAGCTCCATCGAGGATGTGTTAGTGTTGCGCTCAACGCGGCCATTTTGTTGTGAGGTTTCTACTCAACTCCGTTGATGTATTATTCCTTTGGAAGACAAAAATTGGGGCATAAGGACCTCGGGACCATTATCGGAACGAATGATTTTAACACTTGAATTAAATTGTCTTTCAACTAAGGCAACAAAATTTTACACTTGGGAAGAAACTTCACTCTTGGATTGTAAAAAAATTACCCAAGTGAAGCAACTATGATCATCAACAATGGTTAAAAAATATTTATGATTATGGATTAAATTTTCTCTAAATGGGCTCCATATATCCAAATGTAATAACTCAAAATTGGCATTGGCTCTATTGAAACTTTGTGGAAAAGAAATTTTTCTTTAATTTGATATATGACATACATCACAAATATCGTCATGAGTTGGGGGAATAAATGGAAAAATTTTATGTAAAATGCTAAGTCCATTTTCGGAAGGATGTCCAAGGCGAAAATGCCAAATGTTGGAAGTAGTGACGGATGTGTAATGGATAGTGTTGATTGTGTTAGATGACGTTGGAGTGTTGTTAGGATGTAAAGTTTCATGAAGAATGTATAAGCTATCTTTTTCCTTATCCAAACCAATCATCCTCTTATGTGGTGCCTGCAAAATGCATTGAGAAGAAGAAAATGTGAGTTCACAATTAAGAGATGAAGTGATTTGAGAAACGGAGATGATGTTAATATGGAAACATAGAAGGTATAAGACATTTGTGAGAGTTAATTGAAGAGAAAACCTGATGGTTCCTTTGTAAAAATCAGTGACATATGATCCGTTTGGTAAATACACAATGATGGGATTGATTTTAGTGTATGATGTAAATGAATTAAATTTTGATGTAACATGATCATTAGTTTCAGAATCAATAATCCATGCATAATTAAATATATGTTGTGATGATGAATTATTAATAATGGAAAGGGTATAAGAAGAACATAAAAAATGGGTACTTGGACCAAAAGAAGGCCAGTTTGAGAGGAAGAAGTAGATGGATTGTCTTTGCACTCTAGATTGTGGGCTTCATCCTACTTCAGAATACCCAATAAGGTGTGGTGTTGGACTGCTGTGGGGCCCATACAATGGTCCAAATTGTGCTCAGAAGCTGCAACCCTATCTTGCTTCGTTGAATCTCGCAAAGGAGAAGAAGACACTGCTGTGACGCCACTCACGGAGAAAGAAGGAGAAGCACAGCGCTCCCCCGTCGCCGAGCGGTCGTGGTAAAGTGGCTTGGGAAATACCTGTGCTTGCCGTAGCATACATCAACGGTGTGCCCGGTCCTCCCACAATAGTACAAAGTTTGGGGGAACTGCCACCACCGCGCTTGGGTTCGGAGAAGATGAATCGCGACTTCGGTTTGAAGATAATCGACGATTGTCGAAGGCGGTGGCAAGGATTTTCTGGTCATCCAGTGCATTGGGGGTTTGAAGCTGTCGCTCATGTTGTATTACCATGGCGAAGACTCGATTGACTAGCGGAAGTGGGTCTACTAGAAGCAGCTGTGATCTGACTATGAAGAAGCGCTCATCAAGGTCCTTTGAGGAACCTAATTATGAAATCTTGTGATCTGTGAGTCTTGGCTGGACAATGGCAAGCCGGCAGAGGCAACCAATTGTCTAGTTCTTCCCACAACGTCTTAAGAGCAGTGAAGAAGTCAGATACTGAAAGGGCACCTTGTTTCATGGCTAAACCTCCTCTTGGAGCTCTACTATCCTGAGAAGGTCAGATTGGGAGAAACGTTCATGGAGGTCCCACCAGATTGCAACTCATGTGGTGAGGTAAATCACACTTTGAGTGATGGATGGAGACAAGGAATGAAACAGCCATGATAAGACTAAATTGTTGCAACGTTCCCAGGCGGAGAATAAGGGATCATCTGAAAAGGGGGAAGAGATTATTCTGGTAAGAAAGTCATATTTATTCTTTATAATTACTACCATCGAAAATGTTCTAGACCATGAATGGTAATGGTTCCCTGTGAGGACTAGAGTTACAAGGACTGAAGTAAGATTTTCACTAGGGAGTATGTAATATGGATTTGTCTGATTCAATGTTGTGTTGTTTGGAATTTCTTCCATGGTGACTATAGTATGGGAAGAAGAAGAGGAATGACTGGACTGGTTATTTGGGTTGGCTGTGTTAACCATGACAAAGGGAGGAGGCAGTAGAGCGTTAAAATTCTAATACCATAACAAGAAAATAGAAGAGTAGAAACTATACTTGTGGAATGGAATGTGTAAATTCTTATTAATTTCGAATGATTAGAATGTGTACATATATACAAGTAAGAATGAATAAACAGCTTAGTAAATTTTTATCAAATATTGCAAAATTTTAAGAGAGAATCCTAACTACCTAAGAGAAATATAAAAGATGTGAGTCACCATATGAGTCATCATCTTCTAGAACTAATATCCACAAAATATAGTGAGGATAAAAATAGAGGAGATAAATTCAATAAAAAGTAAGAAATGAAGTAAGCAATGGATTTCTTGTTAGACCTGTGCATTATTTAGAACTTATTTTCCATTAGGTTGATGTACTATGATCCAATAAATATTATAACATTCTCTTTAATAGTAGAATGATATGAATACAATTTAGTTATTGAACTTATAAAGTTAAATTATTAAGTATTAAAATGATTGATGAAAAATTAATACTCTCTTTGTCATGTCTTTTTAAAATCCAAAAGCTTCTTAATCATGAAACCGATTCATTAAAACTTTGAGTAATTTTGAACTCAACTTTAATATTAAGCCTAGAATAATAGGTCATACAAGTATTTTTATTTTTTTCTATTGAAATGAATAGATAAAAGATCGAAAAGAAGAAAGAATAAATGATAAATTAATTCAATATCTCAACCCACAATATTTTTATCTATGTTTTTTATGTAAAAAAAAATTATATTTTGTGTATTCGACTGTTTATACGTGCATGTAATTAGCTAAGATATTTTCATGCACTTATTACACTTAAATATTGATGGAATGAATTTTTTAATAAATATTTATTATTTCAGTTTATTTTTTCTATTATTATTATTTCAGATTTATTATAGTAGAATAAAATCTTTTTTATTGTAATTTCATGATAATGAAATAATCAATTTTAATTGATTTTATTGAAAAATATTTTTGTGCTTATAATTAGTAAGATATACTTGGGCCCACATAGCTCTTTCAAGTGGGACCCTCCAACTCTTCAATTATTTTTATGCGCGTGCTTGTGCACGTGTGGTGTCTTCTTTCTCTATTTCTCTTTCTCAGTTTCTCTAATCTCTAACATTGAATCATTGATCATCTAATTAGCACAATGCAACACCCATACACATGCCTTCACAGTTCACACACACTCCACCCTACCAATTAACATCTAACAAATAGGCCTTTGCTACAGTAGATGAAAAGTGAACTAAGGTATCGTTTAATTATTTATTTTTATAGTAAATTAATTTTTTATTTTTTTAACAATTATATTAAAAAATAATATATGAACACAATTTAAACATAGGTCAAGCAGATTTTTTATTTATTTAAATAAAAAATATCACAAAGTACAAAAATACACATCATGAAAAATTACAAAAATATTCTCATATTCTTTATCTCAAACGAAATACTTTTGCATGTATCTCGTCCCAAGATACATTTAAAAAATAATTTATTACATATCACTAAATCTTAAACTCTATTATTCACGTATCTCTTTCGCATGACAAGATAAATAATAGGTAGATATTTTTGTAATTTCTTTTCATCGTGTGTAGTTTTGTAATTTTGGATTTTTCATTTAAATAAATAAATTATCCTAAGTCAAGCATCCTATTAAACTATATTCAGTATAACCAAGTCACCAAAAAAATTATTCGGCTTAACTTCATTTGATTTGTTACATGTCGAGTTCAAATTTAAGATTACCATCATTTTTAAAAGGATAAATTACAAAAATTTGCACGCGAATAGTTTTGACATAAACAAATATTTTCTAAATTTTATTCTAAACAAAATATCTTTAAATTATTTAAAATTATGACAAAAATGCATATTCATAAATTGATAAATTTCATGTTAATGGGTTTTGAAAGTATTTTTGACACGTATTTTTAAATTATTTGAAAATGTTTTTGTCGATAATAAAATTAGAGACATATTTATCGTCATAAAAATAATTTAAATTCTAGTATATTTTTGTGGTTCACCCTTCAAAAAAATTAAATATATAAATACGAAGAATGTATATTTATGAATTAATTATCCTAATTAATTTGTTAACCCTAAATAGACCGAATTTTTTATTTTTTAACATATGTATATTTTTGACGCGTTTATCATTACTTACGTGCAATATAATCTTGTTCTTCCTACCAACAAAATAAGTAAAGGAAAGCAATTGTATTTTTATTAATATGTGTGTATATTGTTATATGTTGAATTTTTTTATTTATTTAAATAAAAAATTCTAAATAGACCTAATTAGATTGGTATAATTTTTCTCTAATAAAAAATTCTTATTGCAAAATTTGAATGTTTCAAATTTACTATGAATAATTTTGTATATTTTAGATATTTAGAATATTAGATATTTATAAAATTAGTGTATTCTATATTTGCATAATTTAGAATCTTAGATATTTTAAATTAAAATTAATGTATTCTATATTTGTATTTTTAAATAAAAATATTTTAAGATGTTCTAAGAAATTTAAAATAAAATAAAACTTCATAACAAATTAAAACTATAGTAATTAATTTCCTTTTTTTATCTGTTGCGATTTTCTCTGTGATTCATACTCCTTCAAGGTAACTCTAAATTCTTCCAAAATCAAATTTAATTCTGGAATTGAAACTACATTCTAATAAATTTTCGATAGAATTGGATGAGAGTTTGGCACGTAATAATGCATAAATGTTATGTCAAACACAAATTTATCTGCATTTGGATTGTGTTTCCTCAGTTACCTGAATCATATAATAGTTTTTCCTTTGAGGCATTTTTTAATTTCCAGCAATCTTTGTTGTTTTTTTCAGTTCCTTGAGAATTTCTAATCTATTCTGTGATGATTAGCAAGTAATAATCATCTCCAATACCATCAAACTAAAATTGTTGATCAAATTGTTCCATGATGAAAGAAATTAATAAAAGTACCATTTGATACGAGTTAAGTATCAATCAGAACAAGAATTATTAGAATTAAAAAAATTGTTAGAATAATTTCTAAGATTAGTGCCAAAAGAAAAAAAATTAGACTTCATTTATTTATAAACTTTTCAAATTTTACATTCCATTATTATTTATAGCTTAATTATGTAAATGGGTCAAGCCCAACACTAATCCTATCATAATGATAAAAAAAAATAACCTGTAAGATTTTTGTACCGGGAGAAATAATCTGAAAAGATGTGAATGATAAAATGAATTCTCCATTTAACACGTTTGTTAAAGTAGTTAATTTTTTTTTTTTTTGTTTTTTTGTTGCTCAAGATTATTTTATCAACATCTTTTGTGGTGTATTCTCAAAATTAATATTAAAAATAATTAATGATAAACTGCAATCATATTTGGTATACATTAAAATTAATTATTAATTTTTAATACACATTAAAAATAAATTAAATCATGTAGCCGTTAGTTAACTCTAAACTTTAGAGAAAAATTTATTAGTCATAAGTAATTATAACTTATTTATTTTTATTTATTAATTATTATCGAAATAAATATAATATTAGATTTTATAATATAAAATTTTAATATTGCATATATTAAATTATAATTTTAAGTTGAAAAAAATTATAAATATTAAGTTAATTAAAAAAAATAGATCATACTATCTATTATTAATTTATTAGTCAATATTTAACCCTATTCGTTTCCATTCCATCCCTATATTTGAATTTAGGAAATTTCTATTGAGGATCATGATGAATTCAAATAAAATATTTTAAATGTATGGTTTATATTTAACTTATGTCACTATTTTTTGCAATAATACTACGAAATCAATATTAGGGAATCTTTAGAGAACCAATAATTAAGTTATTATCCCAAAATAAAAAAAATTATTATCTAAAATTAAAAACATTATCATCCGAAATTATATGAGTTATTATCATTTACAACTCATTCATATATTCCCTCACATTTTTTATATGATGAATAACTATTTTGTCCATGAATCAAATTATGCTTTCATCATAATAAAAATGCTTTCATCGTAAAAAAAAAAAAAAAAAAGAAGCTTGTTGAATACCTAGAAGTAGAGGTTGAGATAACTAAAGCGGCAAGACCGTAAGAGGAAGAGTGTGAAGTTGGCCAACGTGTCGGTGACGGAGCAGTCAAAGAGAAGAGAAGAGAAGGAGGTTGATAAATTAATTAATTAATTACTGTGGCAAGGAGTGCCATGTCATCACACTGGACAGAAGCACGTGTTGATCGCAGCCTGAGACCCCGCCACATCATAATCATCACCTTCATCATAATTTTTTTTCTTTTAAAAAAAATAGTTTGGGTTTTGTTTTGTTGTTTCATGAAACAAACCCAAAGCTTTCTTCTCAATTTTCAGTGCCCATTTATTCATGCAGACCATCGAGTATGGGCCCCATCTTTGTGAATCCATACCTGTGCCGAGTGTGGACCCGTTTGATTGCGAACGGAGTGGCTTCATCTGAGTGTGTAAATTATTTTTCTCTTTTAATACCAAAAAAAATTATTTTTCTCTTTTGTTTATAACTAGTTTCTCTTTCATCTTCAATTTCATTTTTTGCTGAGATAGGAAAGAGACGACGGTGACAAACTCACACCACGTCACCCTTTTCCAACAACATCACTTTTTCTATACTTATGAATAAATTAATTTATGTGAAAACACCAAGAATTAATATCTTTAATGAAAAAGGAATTAGTTAGTATTAATTAAAATTGAAATTAAATTAAAAATATTGATTTTTTAATATTTTTTAATTTATTATCTTAATTTATGAACGCATTATGGGGTCAGAATTTAGATATGCTTCTGTAATGAGAGTATTTATTATTATGTTATTTTTCATGATTTTTGCTTAGTATTAAATTAAGAAGCTATTTTAAAGAAGCCATTAAGTTACTCATAAATTAATGTGTTACTGTGTCACACAAGTACTGAGAGAATATAGTAAGTAAATTAGGGTGAGTGGGATTGGGATGAGGTGGCAGGGAATGTGATTATGTATGTGAATGTGGAAGTTGGCAGAGTAAAACGGTAAGACGGAGATGTTAAGTAGTGTGTAGTGTCAAGTGTGACGGGTGAGGAATGAGGGAGGATAGTGAAACCTAGGCCAAGGAGAAAGGAGTGTAGAATACACGCGACTCAAAGGGGGAAGACTATTTGCAACGCCAAAAAGATCCAATAAGTAACTGTAAAAACTGATCATTCTTGATTCTACTACTTTCACCACTTTTTATATATCCACCCACTTTCCCCTTTTCTACTTCTGCTACTACTGCCTTCATCAATTCGTTTTCCTTCACTCAAATTAATTCATTCACTCAATTTTAATTATATTTATATATAATTAAGGTATTTAAAAATTAAATGGGTCATTTAGTATTTTTCTATTTTAATTTTTTATATTTAAATCCAGAATTGTTAATCAAGAAATAAAAAAATATTCAACAACTTCACATGTACTACTACTACTATATACATTAAATAAAAGTAAAATGTGAATTAATAACATAATTCACTGATATTGATCAATGAGA
The DNA here is from genome assembly GCA_036250425.1 of Stylosanthes scabra. NCBI lineage: Eukaryota > Viridiplantae > Streptophyta > Magnoliopsida > Fabales > Fabaceae > Stylosanthes > Stylosanthes scabra. The sequence continues at coordinate 13,274 of JASCZI010182076.1, forward strand.
AAAGTGCATTGAAGGGGGTATCCTGTATTTATTATTTTCAAGTGCACTCATCGTATATAATGCATTAATACTCCTTAATTTCACAATGATAGTTTCTTACTTTTTTGGTATAGTTGATAAATTTTTATGACACAATTAGAACTTTAGAGTATGATAGAATAAATAAAAATTAATTGCTTCGTAACATAATATGAAATGATAATTTTTTCTTGAAAAATTCTTTTACAATATATTAACCAAAGGAAATAGCTTTTCATGGAAAATTTAATATTTAACTAAACCCATCAACTCTTACAATTGAAAATTATTTTTTTTTCAACCAATAATCAAAGGATTTTCTTTTAATTTTTTTTTCCTTGTTTTAGTATTTACTTATCAGGTACTTTGTTGGCTAATCATTTATTAAAAACAAATAAAGTTGATTCTCTAAAAAAATCGATAACTATATATAATTCAGCAAGAATTTATTTGCATATTAAAATTAATTATCAAAATCAGTCACTATGTATTTATGTATGAAAATACATAAATATATGTATAATTTTATCATTTTTAATATATAATTTATATTTTAATGTCTATTATACATTGATAATTGATTTTGATGATTGATTTTAGATTATAAATATGATAATTCATATTTTTATGATATGAATGACACTAACATAAAATTTATTTCGATAAAATTATGTGCTTTATAATATCAATTATCAAAGAATACACATAAAATCATGAAAAAAAAAACATAAAACTATAAAAGAGTCATTAATTTAAAATTTAATAAAATAACACTAAAATACAAAATGAGACCTAAGGGGGTAAATACTACAGTAGATTTGAGAGATTTTAAGGAGGGTAAAGGGAAAACGAAAGGGGTGAAAATGATAAAAAGCCAATTATAACGAATTGACTTGACAGAATCCTTAAGTAAGTCGAACAAGCAGGCATGGCAATGCACGCTTGTGTGTTTTTATGATGTTGTTAAATTAAATGCGTCTGTCTTGGTTAGTCAAAATAATACTACTACTAGTACTACA
>JASCZI010182079.1:9789-26033 GCA_036250425.1 Stylosanthes scabra
ACTTGTAGAAAAAGAATAATGACATTGGGTTAGAAAGTTGATTTGAGAGTATCTCCAATTCCTTAGTCTTGTTCCCTTTTAGTGAATCTTTTCTTTAATTCTTGGTTTCATTTGCATGATTAGTAGTAGTAATTGTCAAAGATTTGAGTTCTTGCATGATTATATATGTTCTTTGGTGTTCTTGATTGTTTTCTTGTTCAATTTAGAATTAATTCTTGATTAATTCCATAGATCTAATTAAAGAATCACATTAAAGATATTGTTTAAACCCCCTTTCCTCATGCGAACGATACCCACTTGTTAGTGGTAATACTTGATCCGATGCACTTGTCAGAGTGCTAATGAATCGGTAAGGATTTGTTGCATCACAACCAGCCGAAACAAGCTAAGGCAGACACCATTTAAAGGAATAATAAACCAGTTGTTACCTGGCATCCAGCTCCTAGAGATACCATCAAATGCAATACGGATGGGGCATTCTGCAGGAATGCAGGTTCAGGAGCAACGGCAGCCATATTCTGAAACAGCGAAGGTGCTATGTATTTAGCAACAACAACAAAAGTCCTAGCCTCTTCAGCTTTGATGGTGGAAGCTTTAGCAATAAGGGTCTTATGTCAGCTGCCAATATGAAAATTGGCAAATTAGTCATAGAAATGGACTGTCAGGTAATCTATCAAGCCATAAAATCCAACACAATGATCTCAAAAATAATATCAATACTACAAGACATCTTCAAATTAAGTCAAGCTTTTCAACAAGTTGGATTCACCTGGGTGCCAAGACAAGCCAACACTCTGGCCCATGAAATTGCCTCTTTACAACAGAAAAATCAGCTCCCTCAAAATTGGAAGAATGTCCTCCCTGTTTCCATAGCTCAGATTTTAAGTAATGAGAGGAGGCCAAATACATAACTCAAGCTTAGGCAAAAGCGAATGAGTGCACTAGGGACCAGAGACAATGAGAATAGGTACCTACAATGGCGGTCTAGGAAGACAGATGCTGATGTTAATTGGCGCTACTGGATCACCCTAGTAGTAGCTGCAGCTTTCCCCATCTCCTTTGCTGGGATGGAGACCAACTTGATCCCTGTTCAGCGAAGAACCACAATCCGTGTGTGACAATGGAATTAAAAGGAAAGTATGTAGAAGCCCGTGAAGAACCCCCGCCACTATAATCTAGCCAGAAGATGGCCTAGAACACTGCAAGACTACCTGAATGCGGATTCATGCAGCTCGGCTGGCACCGCTTGCAGGCTATGGAGCTTACGGGGGTGTCTGATGTCTTCGGTGGAATCCCAGAACTTTCAGGCCGGTCCATGCAGCGTTCGCCGAGGTGCAGGGCCATTCGGAGTAACCAACGGTGGAGGCCCACGCTGAGGAAGACGGCGAGATTACTACCCCTGCGGAGTCTGGCAATGATCGGTGGTGGGAGAGCTTACTGGGATGACGGAGTCTTCCGGCGGCTTATGCTATCGTCGAAGCCGATCATTGGCTGTGTCCGTCGGGGCGGTGGACGAGGATGATGCGACGCCTTGAAGTCCCTGTGGTCAGCACGAAGGAGATGACTGCTCCTTCTCTTCCAACACATTGCAGCAGGTTACAGGTCATTTGGTAGGGGATTGGGTAGGTTTAGGTGGGCTTAGCCCATATCCAAAAAAAAAAAAAAGAGTTCAAAACTTTTACTTTCAGCAACAAAAATAAATGACATATTTTCTTGTATCTTTGTGTCTTTTTTATTATTTTTCCTGATACGCACTGACATATTTCCTTGTATCTCTTCCTCTGTTACATTGCTTCTTTCTTATTTTTCCATGATATGCACCAGGCATGATCCATCGCAGATACTCACAAATCTATAAAATTCAATCACACATAATCCGCAAAAGGATTCAATGATTTATGTGTATTTCTATAATACATATGACTCTTTCACAACAGATTATATATAAGTACTTGTAAAATCCCGTCAAAACGGTACTTGTTGTTTTCGACAGAAATTCTAAACTGTTATTGCTTATGTGTTTTCGTTAAGGCTAAGGCGTATTAAGGGGACGTGATTACCCTTATTAAGTAGGATATGTATGTGGATTGGTGAATTTCTCTGTTTTGATAATTGTCTATTTTGACGACGAACCGCTTATTAGTGGCGGTTTAACCGCTTTATCTGTACCTGACAGAAACAGACAAACTTATTACCGATAGGCTTATATGTAAGTATTATAGTTAAAGAAGTAGTTGATTAGGTTAGCATTAAACTGATGTCCCGATCATCAGTGGTGTTGCGACATGCCGAAAATCGTGCTGTTACAATGCTTTAGGACAAAAGGATGATAAGATGATATTTTGATAATATTTTAACTCAAATGATATAATTGCCCATGATAATAACATAAAGGTATGCATGGGTTTGATTTATGGATGAAGGTATTGTTGGTACAAAATTTGACTTTCGACCAATAAATGTGACTTTCAACTTAAATCAAATGAAGAGTCGAGATATGGTTAGAAAGCTTGAAAAATAGACTCCCAAGACAAGCAAAACAAGTTTTTTTACCATTGATATATGGGAGTCGAAAGTTATGGTCGAAGTAGCATATTGATGGGGCCCTTTTGTGTTGTTTCGACTTTCGAAAGGTTACTTCGACCCTGATGGTTGGCCCGACTCTGATAGTTACTTTGACTCTGACGGTTATTTCGACTCTGACCATCGACTTGACTCTGACCATTGACTAGACTTGGATAATTTGAGGTCATAGGGGTGTCAAAGTCATAAACATGTGAGGGTGACTTAGCTCAGCACTTTGTAAATTTACAAGACAAATGGAAGTTATCAGAGTCAATATGCAGTTATAAAATTAATTAAGCCTATCCAGCAGAGGTAACTCTTAGGAACGTGGGTTTGTCTACTTGAAGTCTAAGATGGAGGCAGCAACATACTTAAAGATCAAGCATAGGAGTAATTCCCAAGTAAGCCCAAATTGAACAGAGACATTTGCTTATAAATAGGGGACTTCATTAATTAATTCTTCATCACTTTCCTTCACTTCACAACACCATGAAGCTCTGCCAAATTCCAGTCACATTGACGCACGAATCCAAAGAGTGTACATGCCAAATGTGAGTGAGGAGTTGTCATCATTTTCTTCATTTTTTTTCTAAGTTTAGTTTCTTTTCCTTATTTTCTTCCATTGTTATTCATTCTTTCAAGTTATGCACTTTTCCTTCTTTTCTAGTTCTGCATTTTCTTTCTAGTTATCAAGTTTCTTTGCTACTTTATTAATTCTATTTAAGTTATTTCCTTTCATTATTTCTGTTCCAGTATCTTCATTTATTTTTCTTTGTCTTTTTATCTTTGTTTATATTTTTTCACTACTTTCTTTTTCCTCATCACCTATTCTACGTTCTTTTTTGTAATTTTCTTTCTTTTCTTTACAGTTAATTATTCATTTCCTTATTCTTGTTCTTCTTTTATTTGTTTTCTCTTCATTTTTCTTGTGGTTTTTTACATTTCCAGCATCTTTTCTCTTCTTATTTTATTTCTTCTTCATTTTCTTTCAAGTTGAGTACTTCTATGCACATAGTTTCCTTTTAAGTACTTTACACTTTGTTTTTCTTTGCTTCTTTTATGAGTACATTATATTTCATTTATGTTTGCTACTTGCTACAAATCATTGTACTTGTTGCTCCTCATCAATAATAATAAAGAAGTTATTGTTCTCTTGCATCAAAGTCTCATTTTAGCAAAAAACCTTGGGGTCGAAACCGCAGTTATTTTATTTAAAGGAGTCGTATCCCACTCCTCGACTATGAGATTGTGGTACAAGCTTGGTTAGCATAATTTACTAAGATTGACAAAAAATCAAGTGAAACAGGTATGCAAGGGTTTGATTTTGATGATGGATTTGAAATAGGAAAACACGATGAAAAGTAAAAGGATTTTATATCTACATAAGAAAATGTTTAGTCTTTTTATTTAATTATTTTACAAGCTAATCATTTGTAATAATCTTCATACAAGTGGTTCTATTTATTAAGGTTAAATTATACATTCGATCTCTATAGTTTCAGTGAATTTGAAATTTAGTTCCTATAGTTTAAAAGTTTGTAACTGATTGCATGTACCCATTAGAAATTTGGGCTAATTTACCCAAATGCCACCATTTGGAAAACTTATTCCCTAAATGGCATCCTTTTGAAACTATTGACCCAACTGCCACCCTTTCGCCACGGTGGTAGCTAGTTTTTTTTCCCGCAATGCTGACTTAGAGGCGCTGAAACGGGAGGCGCCATCTTCAGTGAAGGTACCAATACAGGTGTCATCTTTTGTTGGAGAAACGCTAACGTGTGAGGCGCCTCATGCTTGAAAACACGAAAGGGAAGTGCACCACGTGTGTTGAAGCGCAACCTGCTTTGGCGCCTCCTTGTTAAATGCGGGAGAAGCAAAGGCGCCACTTACTCACACCCTTTAACTACGACGCAACCCCTTTATGCTTCTCATTTCTTATTTCAACTTCTCTCTTTACCCACACAAACCCTCTCTTTAGCCAAAAAGCTCTCTCTCAACTCTACCCCAGCAAGTCTGAACCAGGTATGTTTCATCTCTTTTTTTTAATTGTTATTTTTGTATAATTGTGGATGGTAACATAAATTACATAATATATTATATTTTCTGTGCATATGTGCTAGGTGAAATTTTATTTTTATAGATTGCATAATAGGAATTAAACTAATTATTAAAATTATTGTATATTTAATGTCGTCAATTTCAGCATATGATGTATGTCAAATTTTATATTTATTGAATTTTTTGAATATGCAATGTATGCAATTTTATTTTTTAATTGGTTGCATGACGTAGAATGTATGTCATTAGAATGAATTAGAATGCATGCTATTAGGGTGGACTGGGTGACATAGTGAGTTAGTGAGTATGAATTTTGCTTTGTGTGCCGATTTTTTAAAAGTATGTATACGATGGATTAAGATTGTAGTTGACTTACACAATGTGACTTATGCCACTTGCAACGTGCTTGTTGTGACGACACTGAAGGATATTGTGAATTTTACTATATAGGTTATGGCACCGTTGACTGCATTTGTTCATTATAATGGTCGTAGGATTGAGGACGATTATATTGAAAACAATGCTCCGTATGATGGACAGAAACCGAAGGCCATGAGTATTAAAAGTTCATTTACTCTTGAAATTCTAAAGAAAAATCTTCAACAAAAAATTGATCTTAAGGATAACGAAGTTGTGGATAGGATGGCGTATCGCATACCACATGTGGTTGATGCCGGGAAGTGGTAATTTGTGGATGTTGATGACGACATTGCTTGCCTGTTTGATATGCATTATGTGTTCGGCGGGTATAGAACTATGTACTTGTATGTAGAGTCTGATGCCCGTGAAAATGTGATGGAGACTCCTGTAGTTGGTCGAACGGTTAATACTTAATCTTTGTAGGCTTCTACCTAGAAAAATTCAGAAAATTCCACACCGGACAGTGTGAGGAACCCACCTGATCAAGAAAATCCTTTGATGAGAGATATATTAAGTGACATAAGTGATCACGAGGATGATTTCTTGCATGGTGAAGATGATGATGCATAAATTGATTTGGATTAACCGTTTTAGGTGATGCCAAGTGTGGGAGATGTCAAACCTTTAAGGCGGAGGATTCTAACTCAAAAAGCTTGATTGTCAAGTGCCCGAAGTTTGGAGATGGTTGTAATTGGAGGGTTAGGGCAATACGTAGCAATCATTCAGGTGCTTGGGAGATAAAGAAGCACCATAGTCTGCATACATGTGTTAACTCAAGCATATCACAGGACCATGACAAACTGAGCTCCGCGTTGATTTTTGACACGGTATTGGATATGGTTAGAGTGCAGCCTGAGATTCCTGTGAAGTTGATCATTGAGAGGATCTGTGGTCAATACGGGTACAATGTAAGCTACAAGAAAGCTTGGATGGCAAAGCAACTGCTATTGTGAAGGTAATAAGTTATCTTTTTTTATTGGGTTGTTGTTATACTTATGTTTTAATGTACATAGTATTTATGTCTAGGCAGTTCAATGTGAAAGTAATATTTCATGTTTTCATATTGTGAAGGTTTTTGGTGATTGGGATCAGTCATATGACATGCTACCTAGATGGATTGAGGCAATGAAGGCGTGCATGCCTAGTACAATTATGCTTCGCCAAATCGATGACTTTGTTGAGGGGGGTCGTGGTGATCGATCGAAGAAGGTCTTTAAAAGAATGTTTTGGGCCTTTAAGCCATGTATTGATAGGTTTAAGTTTCTGTAAACCAATTATTCAAATTGATGGAACTCATTTGTATGGCAAGTATGGGCATAAATTGTTGATTGTAACAGCTCAAGATGGTAATAGGAATCCTTTACCACTTGCTTTTGCACTTGTGCATAGCGAGACCAAGGTGACCTGGTCTTGGTTTTTAGCTTGCATTAGAGAGCACGTGACCCGCAAGCAAGGCATATGCTTGATATCAGATAGGCATAAGGGCATCACCACTTCTGTCAATGATCCTAATGGAGAATGGGTACCACCATATGCACACCACAGATTCTGTCTTCGTCATGTTGCAAGTAACTTCAATAGTAGGTTTGGGAGCGTGGACTTGAAGACGAAACTTATAGCATTGGATAATAATTTCTATCTTTTGTACTTGTGTTGTGATTTACATAACAATTATGTGATATTAGTTCAACATGCTTATTTGGATTATGTTTTGGATTATTCTTGGTAGGTTATGAGGCCAATAAGATGGATTTTGACAAGGAATTTGAGAATTTTGTGACCACAGATATGATGGCTGCATGGTTTTGCAGAATGCAAAAGTCAGAGTGGAGTCTTGCACATGATGGGGGGTATAGATTTGGACACATGAAACAAATCTAGCAGAGTGTATCAATGGTGTACTTAAAGGAGGCAAGAACCTTCCTATTACCCCCATTAGTCCAAATGACATATTACAAGTTGGTTGAATATTTTGCTAGGCGCAAAGGGGATGCAATTAAAAAGTTGATTGGTGATTCTAGGGAGTTTATTGATGCTTTTTGTAGGATATGGGAATCGAACTGCAAGAAGGCAACTTCTTACTATGTTATGAGATTTGACATTAACACAACTAAGTTTCAGGTGTTGGAGCAATTCAATCCAATGGCTAATGATGATGGAAAGAAATTCATGGTAAACTTAGAGAATCAATCATGTGACTGTGGATTGTTCCAAGCATTTCACTTTCCATGCTCTCATGCAATTGCTACTTGCACTAGATATTGTCGATCCAAAGCAGTATATCCATGAGGTGTATAAGTGGTCAAGTGTCTTGAAGGCATATGAGGGTGAGTGGGAGCCAATTCAGGAAGAGTCATGGTGTCCACCAGCCCCACCATACACACTTTTACTTGACCCAAGGCTAAGGAGAGATCGTGGTCGTCCCAAAAGCACATATATTAGAAATGAGATGGACTGGACCGAATCTCAATCCTGTCAGACATGCTCCCAATGCAATGGAGTCGGACACAACCGTAGGCGTTGCACTCAGGTCACTTCTTTTGTTGATGGAGCAGGACCATCATCATCTCATGCGGCTTAGATTATATTATTATACTTTGTTAATTTAATTTGTGTTGATTAGCGGATCAGACTATTATGTATGTTGATTGTGTTTTTTTCACCTATATGTTTTATGATTTGACAGTACGTACTATCACTTTCATGTTTTATTTAAACTATTCTGTAGTGGGACTAATGGGACCCAGTAGACCATGTTATGTGTGATTTAAGACTGTTGTGAATTTTGTTGGAAAAGTTATATTATGTTATTGTTGTTGGATTTGCATTGTTGTAACAATTTACGCTCTTGATGTTTTTGTGCTTGGATTTGTCGTTACTCTTTATCCATGATTCACAGGTTATATAATTGATATTGTCTTTGATGATAATTTTGTTCATGATTTATTAGGAACACAATCATGGCCTCTGATGCTAGGGTGTTGGAGTTACAGGAGTATCATGTATCGCAGCACGTTTGGCGTGGGGCACCTGACCGTGTACTATCCGTACATTTAGGGGGGTTGGAGAAACATCACGATCCTCTCGCTTCCATATTGGATCACTTAGAGCATCCCAGATTCCTGGGACTTGCGCATATGGGATACTGCACTATTGATCATCATCTTATATCTGCGCTTATCGAGAGGTGGCATCCTAAGATGCATACATTTCATATGCTCCCAGGAGAGTGCGCGGTGACTCTAGAGGATATTGGGATGATATCAGGACTCCCAGTTGATGGCCGAGCTGTGACACGTCCGGCCACATGTGACTGGAATGACATATGACAAAGACTGTTAGGAGTAGTTTGATGCGCCCGCTCCGGTCGATTAGAAATGATCTTTTAGAAATCAATTTCTTATCACGAGTATAGTTCCAACCGACGACAAAACGGGCGAATCGAGATTTAGAAAAGTGTCACAAAGCTTATAACCAGTTAAAAATACCGAGTATTAAACTCGGGTCATTCTCCCTAGGAATTGAAACGTTGTGACTTGTGCTTGGTTGTGAAAATATTGGGATTGCAATGGTTGAGAGTTAAGAGCAAGAATGAGAAAGAGATAGATAGAACTAATGATAATAAAGGGTGTCTGGTCTTGAGTTGAAGTATAATGTGTCCCTCTGAACGCTACTAATCCCAATTACGAATGGTGTTCACGTAAGGAATCAAACCCACTCTGTCTAATGGTCGAGTGGGGGGAATTAACCCTGTTACGAAGTTCCTAGGCTACTTGATTAATGCGAATGACCAAGGTCTTTGGAACACGAATAATCCATTGCGTTCACCTCGTTAAGGTCCACTCATCACTAGCAAAAGCCTAGTGTTAACAGAACAATTTTAACCCTGTCTTTAACCCATTTTTTTCCTTACAGATTAGTAACTAAGATCATCCACACTTCAACCCATGGCCAAGACACAAGAAAACTACACTAAAACTAAACCAAGCATTTTATCAAACACTTGGTGTGTGGTGCGACGAATCTTTCTAATTCGTAACACTCCGACAAGTGTATCGGATCCCAAGTAATACCACGGTGAGTGGGTAATCGTTCCCACGAGGAAAGATGGATCAACCAATATCTTTAATTCGGTTCTTTAATTATACCTAAGTGATTAATCAAAGATTAATACTAAACTAAGAAAGAAAGCAATAAAGAACAACGTAGCACTTAAAGAAAGCAATAAAGATCAATATAACACTAAAGAACATTCAAGAAAAGCAATCTTTATTCAAGAAACAACTACTAATAATGTAAATCAATATCAAGAACTAATGAAAGATACAAATGTAAAGGGCAAGATCAAGGAATTGGAGATGTTCACAAACTAACTTCCTAATCCAATTTTACTTTTCTTTTTCTGCAAGCTATTTCTAATTCACCATGAATCCTAATATAACCAAATCCTAATCTCTTAGTGACCTATTTTCTCATTAACCTAATCAATCATCAATCTCTTGACTAATCAAACAAGAAAAGAGATAATATACATATCTTGATTTAAACCTATGATAATCAACAAGATTCAAGGAAAGAATTAAATATCACCTATTCAATCTCATACAAACCTCATTGAATTATTAAAGATTCTAATACACATTAAATCACATGCTCATCTCTAAGTCACGTAAAGAAATAAGAAATGATTCTTGAATATGTTTGAATGCCTATTTTCTCAAACTCAACAATTCAAAATATGAAAGATCTAATTACTCGTCAGTAAATCAAATCTTTAAAGATCATAACAAAGAATCAAACAAAAAGTAAATCAATCATCTATGTGATGGGAATACAGATTCATACACGGCACATTCATTGAAGGATTATCTCTAATGCAAAGAACAAATGTGAAAGATCATTCTTGAACTAGTTTATGATACCAAGATCAATGCAAAACCAAATTTCATGTCACTTATTCAATTAAACATCAATCTTGACAATTCACAAACCATTAACAATATGTTTAATCTCATGATCTAGAATAGAAATTAAACTGTAAGTAAGAATCAATTATACCTCTCGGTTGAACTTGATTCTTAAATTGATGAACAAGAAGAATTCTTTGAATTTGGATAGAACTTGCAGATTTAGAAAAGATTATTCGACTAATCCATTAGCTTGATAAAGAACAGAGCTCCTCCTCCTTAATCTCTATGGTGATTAGCCACTCATGATTATGAGTAACTCAAAGAAAGTGATTGATGCGAATCTTGAATGCATGAACATTCAAAGAACTTAAGAACTTGAGAGTAAAAGAAAAAGAAAGAGTTCTCGAAAAATAATGAATACTGATTTTGATTAAATTCCAAGAAAGGTTACAAAATCATCTCTAATTCTTATCTAATTTCAATGATGAAATGGAATGAAAAATCAATCCCTTGCTCATTGGGAATTTCACCTATTTATAGATTTACAAATCCTAAATTAATTACAAATTTCCCAAAAATGAAATTCTCTGCATTTGGACTAAGACTCTAAGCTTGGACGCCTAGACTTTTGAGAATACGCCTAGACTTTTGGGAGTACGCCTAGACGTGGCTGCTCATGCTAGAATTCCCTCCGTCTTCTCTGTTTTCTCTATTTTCTTCCTCCTCAAGCTTCCTTATCCAATTTTCCTGTAAATTAATAACAAAATACTCAAAGTATCTAATTGATTTAATTAATTACTAATTACGTTGAATATCATGCTAATTGTATAATAAATTGTGCATGAATTAGTAAGAAAAACCACTAATGATGCTCATGCATCAGTGTGCAATAATAAAAAGGCATGGTAAATAACAATGGAAATTAACAAATCAAGATGATCAATGAAGTAAATAAGCAAGAGAACCAACAATTATCAATAATCAACCAAGAAAATAGCAATAGATCATAACAAGAAATAAATTCCAGCAATATAAAAGTAAGAACACAACAACAAGAAAGCTAGAATTGAAATAGAGATGAGCAAATGATAGAAACAAGTGTAGATTGTATTAATTAAACAAGAAAGTCAACAAACAAACATTTAAACATAAATTAAAGTAAAGAGTTTTGCTAGTGAGGGCTGGAAATTGGAAAAGAAAATGAAGAAGAATGAAAAATAAAAGGGAGAAAATGAGAGAGATGGAGAACTCTCCCAAAAACTCCCAAAAACTATCTAAAAACTATCCATAATTCTAATGAGTGGTCTCTCCCTTGTGCTTCAGCTGTTCTCTCCATATATAGGTCGAATTGGGCCTTCAAAAGGGCTTGGGCTTGGACTTGGCCCGGAAACCTGAAATTCCACTTCTAGCCTTCATTTAAAAAACTGCAGTAGCATCAAGTTGCCTACACAACTTTGGAAGTTGCATGCGCAACTTTGGAAGTTGCGTGCGCAACTCTTCTCGTCCAGAAACGTCGTTGGCTACTCTAGGGAAGTTGCATGCGTAACTTTTAGTGTTGCATGCGCAACATTCTATTTTTTTCATATAGCCATTTCTATACCATTTTGAAGCTCTGGATGTTAACTTTCCAATGGTGCTAGAACCATGTTATTTGGATCTCTGTAGCTCAAGTTATAATCCGATTAGTATGAAGAGGTCAGGTTTGACAGCATTAGGAGAATTCTGAGCACCGATCTTTGGATGTGAATTCCACATAGAATTAGAAGAAGTCTTCAACATAAAAGTTGTAGATAATTAATTCTTCTTTCCAAAAAGTCCGAGTTTGCTCCAATCCGATGACTGCAGTTCCTTTTCTCCACTTCTCATTCTTGCTTCTTTGTGAAATCTCCACTTTTGCATGCTTTCTCCACTCATTCCAAACCATTCTTGCTTTCTAAACCTTCAAACACTTAAACAAAAACATCAAGGTATCGAATGGAATAAAAGTGAAATTAAATTTGCATTTTAAATCCTAAAACATGTATTTTCTCATTTAAGGCACAATTAAGGAAGAATTCACAAACATGTTTTATTCACAAGCAATTATGTGGTTTTGGATCGATAAACCCATCAAATATAACACATATTTTATCATGAAATATGGGTTCATCAAACTACCCCACACTTAGAAATTAGCATGTTCTCATGCTCAAGTGAATAAAACCAAGAGCTGAATGGAATTTCTTCATCTTTTCAAAACAAATTCGAGAATCATATTAGGGAGAACTGCACAAGGATCAAGCTTATAGATGATATCACATTCAAAGAGAGATTAAATAATCATGTGTATGAGTGTGGGCAAGAGTATTACAGTAAATACTGCCCCAAAAACAGTTAAGTTCAAAAGGATTAAACTTGTCTTATACCACAAGGAATGTTCTTAATCATAGAAGTGAGCTTAAGAACCCTTACTAGATGTATATACACTCTATTCACTCAAGTGTCTAGGGTTGAAAACTCTCTATTCCTTTCTAATCTTGCTTTCCACAAATTAATTTTCATCTAACAATCAACATCAAATGTATATATGTGTGCAACATCAAGAGGGCTTTTCATGGTTGTAATGGGGCCAAGGTGAAGGTAGGAATTCATATTTAGCTAAGGTGAGCTTGAAAACTCAAATCTTTGATTAACAAAGGATGCACCTAGCTCTTTATTTTCTTCACTCTAACCCATAACCATTAAGACTGACAATGCCATATGAAGATACATGTTATGCATTTTTCCTATAATGAATGATTATGGCATATGCACTTTCTCATTTGGTAGCTTTTGTTTTGCTACTTTTAAAGTGACAAAAGAATTTTTCTTTCTTTTTTTTTTTTATTATTTTATTTTCATTTCCTCTTTTCTTTTTTTCAAAAATATTTTCTTGTCATTTTCTCTTTTCTTGATAGTTTATGCAAATGCAAATGCCTATGATAAGTATTTTTATGCATGCATGTACTTCCCAAATGCCTTAAGATATTTATTCCTTTCAATTCGAAAACCCCTTTTTAACCCACTCAAAATATACTATCTTCCTTAATTCCCTTTCTTTTTTTCTCTCATAAAGAAATGCTTAACCACTAAATCTAAAATTAATCAAAGATCAAGTAAGGACAATGATGCGTGTGCATCTTTCATGATTTTAGGCCCTAGTTTCTTGTGTTTTTAGTAGATATTTATCCCAATACTCAAGTAAATTAGCTCAATTCTTTATTAAATACTATCTTGAGTATTTTGTTATGTCTTTGCAGATTTAGAAGAAGAAAGAAAGAAACAAAGGAAGAAGAAAACAAGAAATAGAGAAAGCTTGGAAGAAAATAAAACAGAGAGCTCACCCTAGAGGAACAAGTGTCAAGTTTGGGCCAAGTTCCAAACTTGAGCCAAACTTGACACCCACAAGGGCACCACAAGGCAAACCAGGATTCCTTGACACTAGCAAGTCACGTTTGGGCCATGTCAGACACTAGCAAGTCACGTTTGGGCCATGTCTCTGACATGGCCCAAACGTGACCATCATAGGAGTTCACAAGGCTTGGGAAGCTTGCCAAGCATGCACTAGAGTCATGTTTGGCCCATGCCTAGGCATGGCCCAAACGTGACCCACCCTTAGGAAAGACCAAGCCCTCAAGCTCACCAACAGTCACGTTTGCCCACATCTAGACGTGGCCCAAACGTGACCCTCCAGACTCAAGGCAAGGGCAAGCTCACCCTAGTCACGTTTCTGTCACGGTTTGGCTAGCCCAAAACGTGACTCAAATGTAACTAGCCCACCAAGACCCAAGCTCAATACTACTCCAAGCAAGGCCATGTTTGGACCAAGTTCTAGACGAACTTGGCCCAAACGTGGTTAACCTCTTCAAGCCCAAGGATTTGCAGAATTTTTTAGATGCTCGATGAATGTAACCCTAGGTTTAGTGATTATTATAAATGTTTGAGTTTTTAGGTTAGGAGAGATACTTTAAGTTTTAGTTTTTGATTTAGAAACCTATTTTTCTTCCATCACGTTTCTATCACGTAGAAGTAGGATCTATGAATTCTTCCTCCCTTTTTTCTGTTGTGTTGCTCTGTACTATGAGTAACTAAACGTTTACAAAGCCAGGGATGAGGGCTCTGTTCATCCCAAGCATGCCAAGCTAATTTGATGTCACGTTTTCCTCTTCTGCAAGTTTTAATTATCAATTATCAAAGTTCAACTCTCTGTTCTAAGTTTCAGAATTCAATTTGGCTGAGAGGTGATTTGATTTCCTGCCTTCAGTTTAGTAATTTCGAGAGAAGTCTAAATTGATTGTGTTTTGAGAATTGATCTTCGTAATTTTCCAGTAACTTAGAGATAAGGAATTGGTTTATTGTGCAATTATTTTCTGAATCTCAATTAGGGTTAATTGGATTATGTAAGTGACATAAAACCTAATCTGTGATCTTTCTTGTAATTCACATAATTGAACTAGATTTACTCTTAACCTCTATTTTAGTTAGTTA
This sequence comes from Stylosanthes scabra, assembly GCA_036250425.1. NCBI lineage: Eukaryota > Viridiplantae > Streptophyta > Magnoliopsida > Fabales > Fabaceae > Stylosanthes > Stylosanthes scabra. Next base: position 24,249 of record JASCZI010182079.1, read on the forward strand.
ATCAAGAGATTGATAATTGATTAGGGTTAGAGAAACTAAATCACTAAGAGATTAGGGTTTAGTTAATTATGGTTCATCATTGGGATTTGATGATTACTTGCATGAGAAGAAAGTGATTGATTAAATTAGTATTTTGTTTGGGTGAATATCTTTAATTCCTTGGCTTGTCCTCATTAATATTGCCATTCTCATTGATTTTAGTTTGCTGTCCAAGTTTCTAAATTATTGATTTTGTGAGATTTTTGTGATTTTGCATGATTTTATGAGATTAGATTTGATTAGATTTGATTCTGATTCATTACCTCTTTGATTATTGATATGTCTAGTTAAAGAACCAATTAACCGTTGTTGCTTAGTCCATTAATCTTCGTGGGAACAATACTCTACTCACTTACTTATTACTTGATACGATCCGGTGCACGTGTCCCTGGGAGCATTTCAAGATGTATTCTGCCAATACCCGCTCGACTGCACAGTCTCACCGCGCGACCACGCGGGTGCGAAGTCAAAGCTGCAATCTTTGTTGACCGTGCGACCGCACCGTGTACCGCGCGACCGCACGGTACCGTCTGGCAGAATTCAAATCAACTCTAAAAATGGAATTTCAAATTTCCGGGCCAGGTGCAAAGCCCTCGCAAGGCCCAATTCGACCTATATGAAGGAGAAACAGCTAAAACACAAGACATCAATTTCCATTAGGATCATTTTTTAGAATTTAGAATAGTTTAAGAGGTTTTTGGGAGAGTTTATCATCTCTCTCATTTTCTCTCTTCTAGTACATAGTTGTTCTTCAATTGTTCATCCATTTCCAGCCCTTTACTAGCCAAACTTTTCATTTTAATTCTTGTTTGAATGCTTGTTACTTGATACTCTTGTTTAATTAATGCAATCTTTGCTTGTTTCTTTCATTTGCTCATATCTATTTCAATTATACCTCTCTTGCTCTTGTGTTCTTATTCTTATGTTGCTAGAAATTATTGTTTGTTATGATCTATTGTCATTTCTTTGGTTGATTATTGATGTTTGTTAGTCATTTTGTTGATCTATCACAATTGCTACTCTAGATTCTCATTTTCTCTCATTATTCATTATGTTTCCATATTGTGCATGCCAAGTGTTTGATGTTTTGTATCTTATGAATATGGAGTAGTGTTCTTGTGTCTTGGTCATGGGTTGAAGTGTGGATGATCTTAGCCACTAATCCCTAAGCACAAGAATGGGTTAAGGCCTGAGTTAAAACTGTTCCGTTAACGCTAGGCTTTTGCTAGTGATGATTCAGTACTTAATGAGGTGAACTTGATGGATTATTCAAGTTCCAAGGACATAGGACCTTCGCACTAGTGACTTGCCTAGGACATTCGTAACGAGGTTAATTTCACCCACTCGACCATTGATAGATGTCTTACGTGACAACAATTCATAATTGGGATTAGTGGTAATCATAGGGCACATTATACTTCAACTCAAGACGAAGCACCCTTGTTACTTGCGACACAAATCTTTCTTTATTTTTGCTCTTGTTACCATCTCTCACCATTGCAACCCCTGTTAGTCACAATGCACAACACTCAAGAGGGGGGGTGAATTGAGTGTTTAAACAACAATAGATAATTTTTCGCGGAAGTGTAAATATCTAAGAATAAAGAACAACACAAGTGCTTGTACTAGTATTTTTCCAGGGGACTAAGTCAATTCCTAGCCACTTATAAGAAGCTTGTAGTTTCCAAGAGCACTTGATATAAATTTAAATGACTTGAAATTAAATAACTCAAGTATTTTTGCTTA
>JASCZI010182081.1:6282-17426 GCA_036250425.1 Stylosanthes scabra
CATTTTGCTATATTATTTAATCACACTTAGACACATTTTTCCATATATAATAAACATGGAAAAATACTCACAATATACTAATAATCAAACATTATTCTTATTAATTTGGCTGGTTACCATGCATTACTAAATTAAAGTGCTAGCCCACGTACTTATTATAACAGCTTGTGACGCATGCCTGATACGAATTTGATTCCTCAGAATGATATAATAACCTGCATCTTTCAACACAACTTTGCACTTCTTCAACTGTAGATGGAATATAATAAGATGAAGTCCAAGGTAATTTAACATTCATTAATTTATTATATATGTCATGAAATTCAATAATTGCAACACAAATAATCACTCCAATAATCAATAATATTGCTACTGGCTGCGGTGCCATACCGTTTTTAGACATGCAAAACGCTGTGTTACAAATAATAACAAATTTATAATAATAGACTAGGTTTTATACATGCTTTAAATCTTTATTAATATATTTATATTTATATGCAAGATTATTATTCAAGATAGAATTAAAATATTATCATCTCTAAATTATTCTTGTCCCTTCCCTATGTATTAAGAGCTATAAATTGACAATATAAACAAAGCAGAATTTCCTTGTTGTAGCAAAGTGTTGTTTTAGAATAATTTTATTATTTTGATTAAATTGATAAATTTTGTTGAGAGAAATACATCCATTTCAATTATTCCAAAATAAAAGAAAATTTTTCTAGTAATACAAGCTGTCATACTCATTATACCCAAATACGATATTTAAATTCTTGAATTTTGGTAAGCTGAAATTCAACAATATAGAAGATTTACCAAGAAATCTTATGCACACATGTTGATATATGGGGAGTTCTATGGTAATTCATGTCTAAGAATAGCTTTGAATTGACTCATCAATAGGAATGTGACATCTGACAATAGTATTATTATTGGTTCACTTGAATTAATGGTAAATGCGATAAAGGTGAATGGTTCCCGTGTGTCATTTTTATATTTTACATCTGTTTTTGGTGAGTTGGATCATATGAGTTGGTTTGAACATTAAACATTACAATTGAGTTAAATATTAAATTGGCCCTTAAATTCGGGGCTATAATCAAATTGGCTCCTCAAATTTGGGATTATAATCAAATTGGCTCCTCAAATTCAAATGTCATCAAATTGAGGTCTCATTTTTACAGTTGTGATTCACGTTGGCCCTTTTATGATTTTTCGTAAAAAAAAATGCAAATGTGGTCGTTAATTGTCCACGTTGGACTCTAATAAAACAACGTCTTGATGAGTTCAGGCCAAAACAATACCAAAATGACATCGTTTGAAGGTAAAAGAAGTTAAAATCTCTCTTTTAATGTGTCATATGAGATCAAATATTTGTAAACAAAGTGCCTCAAACATTCAATTTTTGTGATGTTTTGGCGCGAACACATTACGACGTCATTTTATTAGAGCCCAGCGTTGCGAATTAACGACTACATCTGTATTTTTTTGACAAAGATCCACAAAAGGCCAATATGAGTCACAATCGTAAAAGTGATGGATCAATTTAATACCATTTGAATTTTAAGAGCTAATTTGATCATAACCCCAAATTTTAGGAGCCAATTTAATATTTAACTCCAATACAATCATGCTATTTGAGTGATACATAGTATTATTGATAATCTGAATAATGATCAATTATTCAGAAATCCAATATGGGAATAAATCTCGTATACATACAGCAACAATATACATCAGATGTGAGTTAATCATATAAATTATATATAATTAGATACAATTTGATCTCATTTTTCAATTATAAGAAATATATTATTTTTAATTATGTTAAATGTACACTAAAAATTAGCTATAAAATTAGTCACTAGAATAGCATATATACATGTCATAATATAAAATATATATTAAAAATAAATTAAATAAAATATATATTTATTATTTATACACAAATACTTAAAGATAACTAATATTGTGTGTGCATATAATATTTTTGTTTTTCATTCTATACTTTTACCTTGCTGACTAGAATCTTACTTAAATTTAATGATTTTATATTTTTATTGATTATTATTTTTATATTTTTATTGTGTACTTTAATTATATTATTATTCATGTCGTAGATCTATGTAACATTTATCATTTGTAAATTTTGAAAAAATATATTACTCTTTTTAATATATACAAAATTTATAATTATTTTTGTTGAAAAATATCTTACCAGTTTACTTTTATTAAGAATCTTACACTTACAACACATAGAATTGTTAAAGTATGCTAATTTATCTTATTTGAATTTACCAACACATTATATTATGGATTGAAATAAAAACAATGCTAACATATTTTATTGGGAGGAAAAATAATTAATTCAATTCAAATTACATAAAATTGTTATTTTATTAATTCACTTAGTAATTGATTTTTAATTTTAAATCATAAAATTTTTATGATAAAATTTAAAGCTTAAAGTAAAACATAAAAAATCTTACTTAAGTAAAATTGATATTTTATTAATTCACTTAGTAATTGATTTGAAATAATTAAATAAATGTATGATTTTTATTTGGAAGAATGAAGTATAAAAAATAATATATTAAGTTATGCATGCAATTTTTTATTTTAATTAACTTGATAGTATATTTTTAAAAAATTTTAAAATAGTAAACAACAAGTATGGCGGGCCAACCCTTATACACATTGAAAAATTAATCTAAAATTCATAAGTATATATATTGCATTAGATAGCATATATGTCGTGTTAAAAATAATAAAGAATGAGAAATAAATTTATGAGAAAATGTCATTTCATTTAAATTAATTATTATTAAACAGCACAAAAATTTATATAATCATATTCAACTTAATATTTAATATTTTTATTTCTTTAATTTCAATAATAATATTTAAAAACAAATTCAGTGTATTTTTGAAAAAAGTAAAAAAAAATTAAAGTTGATGTCACGACTCACGTATATCTAGACTGTAGAGTATAAAGAGACCACGTGTTTTATTAGAAGGATGGGATGTGATTTTACAAATTTGCCTGCACGCTAATACCTTTTGTTTAATGTTTCAAGAAAGTTACTCTCCACTTACTATTATTATCTATCGATAAACAACACTTCTTTTCAGTCAACTACTGCAAAGTGTTAAACTCCTATTGGCCCCTCATTTTTTTGCCATCATAACCACATAATTATTGGGCCATCATAGACTGCACCTACTTATTGGAGCTCATAAAACAAATTAATAGAATTAGTTAGAAGTTAGTTAAAATAGTATAACAGAATGACAACAGTAGGTGCTTTTAGGGTTGTTATAAATATAGTAATTTATATATATTTTCTCTTATTAATTAGTTTAAACTTTTGGCAAAACTGGTATTATAACATAGTATCAGAATTTACAGCAGAAAAATCTTGAAGTCGATCCTAGTGGAACAAAAAAAAAAAGAATTTAAATATAATAAAAAAACATATTCAAAGATTCACGTGCATAAACCCAAATATAAAAATTAAGAAGTATTATAACAGAGTATGTAGTTTGCATTTAACTCAGATACATACACTAAAACGCAACCCTTCGGGCAAGAGTCTCTAAAAAACAAAGTTTTTGCGCTCGTTAGAAATATAATCATTCACATGCATGTGAATCTTTCTATTATCTAAGTTAAGCTTTTGGTAATTATATCATTGCAATTTGAGTTGAATAATATTTGCAATATTAAGAGCATGTTGGTGTTTCAGTTTGCAAATGGGAGTTTATTCTAACATGATTATAAAACACAAAAGCAAAAAAAGTTTGTTTTGGGTTGAACGTGGGTTAGGAAAAAAAAAAAAAAACTCATTAATCTACTCTAAACATAAAATAATAATTCTATTTGATGAAGTAGTTTTAACTAATTAAGTCCAAAGTCATTTATTTTTATGTTAAATAAAAGACTATTTCAATGTCAAATAAAACTTTATTTATGTGCAATTTTTTATACTATTTGACACCGAAATAATATTCTATTTAGCATAAAAATAAATCACTTGATTGAACTTGATCAATCAAAATCATTTGTTCAAATAATATTACCCAACATAAAAATACCAAACAAAACTTGATCAGCATTATTCAAAGCATTCCAATCCACATTTGCAATGTATAACGTGAAAACAAACACACACTAATAACACTCCTACGTAGACTATAGAGGGATCCACCACAAACGTTAATATTGCATATCAATGACAAAGAACTTCACCAAACTCTCCACCATGGCTAGAAGTTGTTCTTGACACCTTATCCTCGCAATGTAATTCAACTTGTGGATTCTTGAACTCTTGTAAACAAGGTTAGTGACCTCTGCTATTTGTTTAATCAACAATCTTAGTTCTTCCGTTGGACGGCCTAACAAGCTTAAGTAATTATTGATGTTGTCATGATGATCAATCTCTTTGATCACAGGATCTATTGCCATTAAAGTTGTTTGGAGGTAGGACAATGTTGATTTGAACATAACGGCCTTGTCTTTCATCTCCATAACTGCCTTCATTAGTTCTCCAAATGCAGCTCCCACAATAACTCCACCTAGTTGATGAGATGCCATGATTTTAATCAACAGAAATGTTTGGGAAACAAAATCAGCTAAAACAGGTCAACTTCCCTTATTTTGTAACTAATTAATTATTATTACAATAAATGAATATTTTTTTAATGAGAAATAAATGAGTAATTTTATGTTACAAATATATAATATATACATATAAAATTATAAATGTTAAATTAAATATGATAATTTTATGTTATTATTTTTTAGCCTTATTCTTAATAAGTTACGTGCTATATATATTGTACTTAAAATTATGGTAGTTATGGCGGTACCTATACACTTTTAACAACACCTAAAAAATATTGCTAAAACTAAAAAATAACACACTTTAATTTGAGAAATAAAAGTGTGATAAATGTTACAAAAATATAAAAATAATATGACTTTAATTTTAGCCACACGTTATAAGCTCAGTTAAAATTTTATAACCACATTAACTAAAACATAGACTTCACCTTGTATTAAGGACATGTAGACACACACCCACCCCCACACAATGAGTAGAACATGTTATTTCGATTAAGATTTATAGTAGCTTATGTTGGATTTAGTTGAAAATAATGTGTATAAGAAGTCTTATATCACTTGATCTAAGAAATGTGGGTGAGTCTTTATGTTATAAATAAAGACTTAAGTTGAGGATTTTAAGTGCACCAAGTCAATACACATTGTATGATTTTTAAATTCATTCTTGTACTTTAGAGTTCTTTTCTTTCTCTTGTAAGAATATGGAGAATGTATAAGAATGCTTGGTGTCGGAGTAGAAAATATTGTGGTGTGGTGTAATACTTTCTTATAATATTTTCTTGGTTGTAGTTTGGTAACGCCGTGGTTTTTTTTCTTATGGTTTTGGGTTTTCACGTTAATTCTCTTGTGTTGTGATTGTGTTATTGTATGTTCCTTTCTGCTTCTCTATTTTAATTCTTCATGGGCATGGTCGCGATGCCCAACAAGTGGTATCAAGAGCTATGGTTCGATGAATGTAAATTCTTAGTATGCTCTGTGGCTACAGTTTTGTTTGATCTTCCACATCAGAAAAGAATTATCCTGTAGTGTTGGAGAATTGTTCGTGGTAGCTTAGTTATTGTGTTGCTACAATGGCACCTGTTTCAAGCGTCATGAAGTTTATATAGGGAAATTCGACGGAATGATGTTCTTTGGCTTGTGGCAAATTCAAGTCAAGGATGTATTGATACAATCTGGTTACAGAAGATGCAGAAAGTCTGGCAAGGAGATATTGATCAGATGGAGCAAGTTCGGCAAAAGGCTCCGAAGTCGCTGACGTATCCTCTCTGGTTGAGAGATATGATGATATCCTCTAAAATCTTGAGAGATGTATCCTCATGGAAGGTTCGCACTGCCATGGAAGATGATGAGTTGTCAGCGGATCCACAATTACACATGGGCATTGGTTGGCGATTGATGCAAGGTGTGTGATGGTGGAGTTATATCGATAGTTGAGGAACTTCCAAGGAAAGCCAACATAGAAGCGACGCCATAAAGTCTTAGCAAGGTTTGTTTGACAAGTGCCGAGGAAATTTTTAGAATTAGCTAATTCTAAGTAGATGCATCTTTTTATGGTGGAGTGTGATAGCTATTGAGCTATGATTGTCGATTATGACAATGTCATTATTTTCAATCAAGGTGCAGATTATTGAGTTTGGTTGAAAATAATGTGTATAAGAAGTCCCACATCGCTTGTTGTAAGAAATGTGAGTGGGTTTTTATGTTATAAACAGAGGCTTAAGTTAAGGCTTTTAAGTGCACCAAGTCAATATACATTATATGAGTTTTAAATTCCTTCTTGTATTTTACAGTTCTTCTCTTATAAGAGTGTGGAAGGTGTAGTCATTGAGGGTGTGTAGGAATGCTTGTGCCAGAGTAAAAAATATTGTGGTGTGATGTAATATTTTCTCATAATATTTTTTTGATTGTCGTTTGACAATAGCTGTATTTTTTTTTTTTTTTTTTGATTTCCACATTAATTCTCTTGTATTATAATTGTGTTATTATTTTTTTTATTTCTCTATTTTAATTCTTCACAGGACATGTCGCGATGCCAGGCTTATTCACTATAGGATAGTTTGAAATGATGGAACCTAATTTTTTTTTTTAAATATTACTGTATTTTAGTCGGATTATGAAGTTTCATCATCCTAAAGGAAGAAGGTTTTTTTTTAATAAGTGAGAAACAGAGTTTGTTGAATCAATTTATTAATCATAGATAGAAGGATACCTTCGGATGTTTCCTCATCTTTATATAACTCTTGGTTGGATTGCGATTCCACCAAATTATCTTCTGCTTGCCTTTTATCTCCGTTTGATTTGGTCTTTTATATACAGAGCAACACAAGAAAACAAATTAAAATATAAAATAAAATGGAGTTAAATTAAATAAGGGATTACCTCTTCCATATTTTGGGTGATTTGAGAAGCTGGATCTTCAGATTTCTTGGTTGACATTGACTGATGCACTTCTTCCCAAACAAATTTCTGCGATGCCTTTTTTTTTTTAATCATAAACACTAAAATAAGTTGAAGAAATTTTTGTAATGACAAGTAAGAAGAATGCAATTTTATTTTTTTATCAGTAGTACAAGGAAATTGTATATTGATTCAGGATATTAACTTTATGAACTAATTTACGTGTATTATTGTATATTTTTATATATTTTTTATTTTTTTTTAATTTTGATTTCTATATTGAGATACACTATTTATGTATTATACGTAATTATTTCTATATTATTGTATGTTATTTTTTGTATTGATGTTTATATTTTTTAAATTGTAAATAAAATATACGAAGATGTACAATTAGCATTACTTAAATTTATTACATATTTTAATTAAGTGACATTGGTAAAATAAAATCAGCACTAACCTCCGTATACTCTTCGGTTAACTGGTTTGGGAGTGATGACTGATTTGTGACTTTCTCACAAATCTTTTTCAGATTTGCGGAACATGAAGTATCTGCACTTATTTCCTCTGTTCTAATTGGTGGCATCTTATTAATGGCACTATGTATTCTTCTAACCTATATATGATGCACATAAATATTCATTACATGATATAGATACAACATGTACATAATATACAATAATATTTTGAGAAAAATAGTTATTATTAGCATATAAAATTGAAAGAAAAAAAATAATATTGCATTATCTCACTTCAATTACAGTCACAGCTTATGCCAATTAGCAGATGAATAATGCTACGGAATCAATATTAGAGAGTCATTAGAAAGCCAAGAATTAAGTTATCATCCAAAATTTATATAAGCTATCATTCGTAATTCATATATCCAAGATTAAGTTATCATAAAAAATTTACATGAATTATCATCCGTAACTATGAGTTGGCTCTCTATTAATCATAATATATTTATTGGCTTCCTAATTTTTTCTTACCAAATATAAAAGTCACAATAAACTCATAACTGTCATAACAGACTCAGTAGATTGGATGCTTAGTTACAGATTTACCCTTCGACTTTATATCACAATTATCTTTATTACATAAACATTAAATTGAAAAATATAATAAGTTAATAATATTAAGATTTAATTACTCATATGGTTTTCGTAATTTTATAAATTTTCAAATGGTCATTAATTTTTTTTTAAATTAAGTCCCTATATTAAATAAGATTTTGTATTAAGTTGTTAACGTAACAAAAAATATTAAATTTAACAAAATATTCATTACGTAAAATGAATATATTCCTTCTAAAAATATAAGTCCTAAACAAATATACTCCAATATGATAAAATATTTAACTATATTTAACGTTTTAGTCACGTTAAGAATTTAATTACAAAGTTTAATATGATTTAAAAATCTAATAAAAAAGTAAAAGAATATAGGGATTAAATTGAAAATTCAGTGAAAATTACAAAAACAAAAGAATAATTTAACCTAATATAAATCCAATCATATTACTCGTTGGTTATATTTAAATTATAGGTTATATGCAATTTCTATTTCAAAAACCGTAAAACAATATATAAATAAATAATATTAAAAAAAATGAATTATTATAGCTTCTAACCGTAATCAAAGTCTCCTTCAAATCTCTAGCAGTCTGAGCTTGAATATCAATGATAAAGAATCTGAGCAGAGACTCCACCAGAGCTGCAAGCTGTTCTTGGTGATGAATCCTTGCTGGCAAATTGCATCTGCAGATCTTGGAACACTTGTAAACAAGCTTTGTCCCATCTTCCATGTCTCTTATCAAGGATTCATGTTCTTCCTTGGGGCGACCCAATTCGCTGTTCTGTTGTTCTATCTCTCTGATCAAAGGGTGTATTGCTGTTAGAGTGGTTCTAATGTATGCCAAGGTCTTCTCGAAGTTTCGATTTTTGTGTTCAATTTCAAGAACCGCTTTCAGTAATTCTCCGAAAGCAGCTCCAAGAGCAGCTCCTCCTACTAGAGATGCTGCCATAACAAATTGTAACAAACTCACACTCACAGGCCAAAGCAACAGAAGAAATTGTCATAGCTTTTTTTTTTTTATTTATTTATTTATTTTTTTAAGAAATTGTCATAGCTAGGATTAGGAGAAAAAATTATTGAAGTAGTCCAATATTATTCTTTCTTGTTATTTTTATAGAAAAAATATTGGAAGCAAACGGAAGCCAATATATTTGATAATAATGATAAATTAGTTACGATGATAACTCATATATTTTATGAATAATCATTTTTATTTTATTTAAATTATAATATTTTTTAATTTTAGATAATATTTATTTTATTTTTAATGATAATTTACATATTTACTCTTGAAGAGTTTCCTAATGCTAGCTTCCTAGTAAATATTATATTCATAGTTTGAACTAACCTCATTATTATATCAACACGTCATAGTGTTTGGTGGGAACAAGATTTTAAAGTCAAAGTCAACAATGATATAATATAATAATTAGCAATAATGTGTTATATCTAAAAAAAATTAGTTTTAGTGTATAAAAATACATATTTAGCATCTTAAAAGATTTTGTTATATTACTGTAAAAAAATTAAATTATCCTACTATTACAAGTTTAATTTTTAAATTATGACTTGTTTAATTATTTTAGAAGTTGATTCCTTGGTTAATTTTTTTTTATAAAACTATTATGTATAAATTAAATACACATAAATACACTATATTAACTAATTTAATGAATAATTTTTAATATACGCCTAATATTTTTATAATAATAATAATAATGGTATAGATACAACAGAAGGCGATTCTAGGAGGTGAGTTGTTTTCTATGTGGATTTTAAATTCTAAATCTTTAATTAAAGAAATAGGTTTAAGTTGTGAAAGTGGACAGGTGTTTTTGATTTGAAGTTTGGATTAAACCTTTTAGATGCGTAGCCCAATTTCCAACCTGATCAACCGTGTTTATTATTAACCCACAAAGAAAGGTATTAGGTGTCTCTCTATAAAGTGTCGGTTCCAGTTTCACCAAACTTCATTTCCGATTTCCTAGTATTTTTTAACTTATTTTTTTAAATGTATATATGTATTTGGTAAATATAAAAGAGGAAGACAAGGAGATTAGGGACAGATTTTAGCAGAAGTTCTTTTTTTAAAATTTCAAAAAATTTTAAAGATCAATTCATTCTTTAATTTTATTAAGAAGTAATTTGTCTAATGTTCTTGTTATTCGAAAATAAATTTGTTTGCAAAAATGGATTTCAATTTTGATGAATCGATTTTGGAGTTAAAAGGTTGGCAAATTTCGAAAACAGTAACTTAGAAAATTTTTAATAGAGCACTCTAAGGTTAGGGTTCTTGATTTTCCAAGAGGTGAAACTCGGATATGAAGAATTGAGTTCAAGTTATTGAAGGTCAACAAAGATTCAAAAACGGTTTTTGAATGTTACTTGGAAGTTACGTAAGATGGAAATCGTTCTGCTCTGAAGCGTACACGTGGCAGAAGGGGATTGGAGGAAACATCTATAAATACAAATTGAATTATCAGAATCAGGGTTGGAATCTTCACTTTCAAGAGCACTCACTTCACAATTCTCACATCCACCGAATGACTTTCTGAGCATTGTTACAAGTTCAGTCTCTGAGTATGGTTTCTTCCAATTCCTCTTCTATTTCAGTTTTATTTCCAGTAACCAAACTCTTTGTTTTCAACTTTGCTTTTGTTACTGTTTGCTAGTTCTTCTTTAGATCATCTTTCTTTATTGTTCTGTTTCTGCAAATTTCAGTTCATGCAATTTCATACTAGAATAACACTTTTATTTTTCTCTTTTGTGGTACACTTCGGATTTCTGTGAAGTGTTTAATGTACTTAAATTCTGAATGCAATTCCAGTTCTTCAATTCTGCACTTTTAGATATTTTGATGCACTTCATTGACTGGTACTTACTTTCTCTTGAGTTCATATTCAGAAAATCAGAAAACCCGTAAAACAAATTGGCACGCCCGGTGGGACAGTTGTATTGAAAAGTGTCAAAATTTATAACATTGTTTTGAAAGATTCATAACACTGGTTAGCATTGTTTTCTGAATGTGATAATTGCTATCTGTCAT
>JASCZI010182083.1:12840-25958 GCA_036250425.1 Stylosanthes scabra
GAAAAAAGAAATAGATGAGCTTTCTTCCCTACTGGATGAAAAGAGAGCAGCAGGCATTCTAGGGGGTGCTGAAGTAAATGATTTGGAACTAAGGCTTGAACGGGCATATATTCATGATGAGCTATATTGGAAAGAAAAATCCAGAATCAAATGGTTGAAAGAAGGTGATCAAAACACTGCTTTCTTTCACAGGAAGTTTAAAGTGAGATCACGAAGAAATAAAATCTGGAAGATTATGAATAGAAACGGTGAAATTGTTTCCTCCCACTCGAACATTGCAGCTGTGGCTGAAGAGTACTTCACTGATATTTTTTCTTCTTCTTGTCAAGCAGATCCTGATCCTTTTTTCACTGATTTTGAGCCTAAGGTTACAGCTTCCATGAACCGTAGGTTACAAAGACCAGTGACTGCTAATGAGATTAAGAGAGCTACATTCAGCGTTCACCCTCAAAGCGCTCCTGGTGAAGATGGTATGACAGCTAAATTCTTCCAATTCTACTGGGATCTTGTGGGAGGGGATGTGATTAAGGCGGTCCAAAGCTTCTTTGGTGGAGGTAGAATTCTAAAAGCTTTTAATCATACCAATATCTGTCTAATTCCAAAGATTCCTGACGCAAGCAGCATGTCTCAAGTAAGGCCTATTAGCTTATCTACAGTTATGTATAAAATCATCTCTAAAGTGCTAGTTCATCGATTACAAAGCTGTATGAATAAGTTGATAGGACCAAATCAGAGTGCATTCTTAAAGGGGAGGCTTATTTCTGATAACATCTTGATTGCTCACGAATGTATGCATTACCTGAAAAACAAGAAGAGGGGGCTAAAACATGAGATGGCTATTAAGCTTGATATGAGTAAAGCGTATGACAGAGTGGAATGGCACTTTCTCTGGTTCATTATGGACAGATTGGGCTTTGAGTTGAGGTGGATTAACTGGATCCGCGAATTGGTGACAACAGTTTCTTACTCCGTGGTTGTGGAAGGTCAACCCTTTGGTTTCTTCAAACCAAATAGAGGTATCCGTCAAGGAGATCCTCTATCACCATATCTTTTCTTATTCTGCGCAGAAGGTTTATCTTTCTTGCTACACAAAGCGGAGCAAAACCGTCTCATTCACCGTATTCAGGTAACACGAAGATGCCCTACAATTAACCACTTGTTATTTGCTGACGACTCCATACTATTTTGTAAAGCTTCTGAAAATAGTTGCGAGAGGATCCTAGAACTTTTACAAAACTATGAAAGTTTTAGTGGTCAAAAAGTGAATTTATCTAAGTCAGCTATTTTCTTTAGTCATAATACTCCTCCTCCTATCCGAGAAAACTTGGCTTCTTTGCTAGGTATCACCCACATTGGAGCACAAGATAAGTATTTGGGTCTTCCATCTTTAATCAACAGATCTAAAAAGGTGACTTTTAGTTTGATTAAGGATAAAGTTCTCAAAAGAGCGAGTGGCTGGAAAAAGAGCTTAATTTCTAATGGTGGCAGACATATTCTCATGAGAGCCGTGGGAGAAGCTGTCCCTATCTACACATTATCATGCTTCCGGCTCCCTGATTCTCTAGTCAAGGAAATTCATGGAATCCTGAATCAGTTTTGGTGGGGACAGCGTGGTACAGAGAGAAGAATGGCATGGATTAGTTGGGATGTCATGACTAGACCTAAGAAGGAAGGCGGCCTTGGTGTCAAAGATTTACGAGCACAAAATCAAGCCCTTCTTAGCAAGCAGTGTTGGAGAGTGGCAACCCAACCTAATTCTCTATTAGCTAGAATCTTGAAAGGTAAATACTTCAAATATGGAGATTTTCTTAATGCTGATAAAGGCATTTTACCATCTTGGGGTTGGCAGAGCTTACTTGAAGGCCGCAGAGTTCTTGAGAAAGGCCTTACTTGGAAGGTGGGAGATGGTACCTCAATTCGGGTTTACCAGGATCCATGGCTACCCCCTGTCTTCCACTTCCGAATTCCAACCCCCCCAGTTTACCAACCACAACAGCCATCAGATAGTCCTCGTCAAAGACCTGCTCGCAGAAGATAACAGTTGGAACCAGAATTTAATTTCAGAAGTGTTCTCCCCTGATATTGCTCAACGTATACTAACTATTGTCCCCAGTGGAGAAATGGATAAATCGCATTGGCTTTTAAATGGTTCTAAACAGTTTGATGTTGCTTCTGGATACCGAATTGCTTACCACTTTTTCCATGCACATATAGAGTTATGCACGCCTGATTTGCGAGAAAAAGCAGTCTGGAACCAACTCTGGAATTTGTTGGTACCTCAAAAAATCAGAATTTTTCTTTGGAAATGCCTTCATGGTCGAATTCCAGTTCTTCAAATTATACATCAAAGATTTCACAATACTTCTCCATTATGCCCTCGATGTCGTGAAGTTCCTGAAACAGTGAATCATTGCCTTTTCCACTGTAGCGAATCAAGGAAAATTTGGGAAAAAAGTGAAATTGGCTCACTTACTCCTGATTGTAACTCAACTTCCTTTTTTGAATGGTGGAGAGGAATGATTACTAATTTGAATAGGCAAATGGGTGGTTGTAGTAAGTTGCAACTAGCAGTAATTTTATTGTGGAATATTTGGCGAGATCGGAATAGCAGAATCTTTGAACAAAAGGGATCTCAACCGGAGGATATAATTACTGCTTCTCACAAGCTTCATCTGGACATCTTAGCTCGACCTTTAGCTGCTACAACATGATTGTTTCCCCCTTCTTTTCTTTTAGTTGTTTTTTTTCTATTCTCTTTTTCACTGTTATGTGAATCTTGGGAGAACCCCAATCTGTTAATTTGGTTTGAATGTCCTTCCTTTTGGACTCTTGTATTCTTCTTTTGATGAATATAAAATATCTATCTTTGGAAAAAAAAAAACTTAGTCTATAAACTTATATATCACTAACATGAATAAAATCTGCCCATCTGTCAATATTAACTTATCATAATTAATCATAAGCTACTAATAAACTAACATCTATATGTCAACAGCCACCCTTAAGTTAGGTGTGTACAAATTGTACATTCCTAGCTTACGACAAAGCTCAGCAAAAGGACCTGGTGTTAGTAACTTGGTGAGCAAGTCGGCTATTTGTTCTCTTGAGGGTATTGGCAGCAACTTCAGAGAACCGTCTTGCACCTTTTCATGCACCTTGTGGCAGTCTATTTCGATGTGTTTTGTTCTTTCGTGGAACACTGGATTAGTAGCAATATAGCGAGCAGATTGGCTGTCACAAAACAATGTCATTGGCTTGTGCAGTGCAATACCAAAGCTGTCCAAAATGTAGGTGGGCCAAATTCCTTCACATGTGGCCAGAGCCATGGCCCTGTACTCTGCTTCTGAAGATGAGCGAGCTAGTGTTTGCTGCTTTTTGCTTTTCCATGAGATCAAAGACTTTCCAAGGAAGAAACAATATCCAGAAATTGAGCATCGAGTATCGGGACAGGTTCACCAATCTGAATCTGAAAACCCTTGGAGAGTAAAATCACACTCAGTTCCAAAGAACAAACCCTTTGATGGTGCTTGTTTTAAATACCTGAGAATGTGAAGAGCAGCTTGAAAGTGTGCATCGGTTGTACAATCCAAGAAATGACTAAGCTTGCTAACAGCAAAGCTTATGTCTGGTCTTGTGTTGGTGAGATAAATTAATCTCCCAATAAGGCGTCTATATGGTTTGGCATCCTCCAAAGGTGATCCTGTGGTTTTTGACAAGTGAATTGAGTAATTCATAGGGGTGGTTACGGTTTAGCATCTGTGAGACCATACTCTTTTAAAAGATCGAGAGTGTACTTTCGTTGGTAAAGAGCTATGCCTTGCTGACTTCTTGCCACTTCCATGCCTAGGAAAAACTTGAGGTCTCCCAAATCCTTGATCTTGAACAAATGATCTAATTTGTTTTTAAAAAGCTGAATCTGCTTCAAATCATCTCCAGCGAGCACCAAATCATCTACATATATTAATATGCATGTGAACCCTGTACTAGCAGATTTTGTGAACAAAGAATGGTCTGCCTTAGATTGAATATATCCAAATCAATGAGAACTGTACAAAGCTTAGAATTCCATTGTCGACTTGCTTGTTTGAGACCATAAATAGAGCGTTGAAGCTTGCAAATCAATCCCGGTGGTGCATTTAGGCCTGGGGGCAGTTTCATATAAACTTCCTCAGGTAAATCTCCATGTAGAAAAGCTGTATTGATGTCTAGTTAATGTAAGAACCATTGTTTGCTGGCTGCAATAGCTAGAAGGACTCTCAAGGTTGTCATTTTGATCACAGGGCTGAATGTATCAAAATAATCATATCCTTGTGTTTGAGTGAAACCCTTTGCGACAAGTCTTGCCTTGTGTCACTCAATCGTGCCATCTGATTTGTACTTTTTTTTGAAAACTCATTTGCATCCTATAGCTTTCTTCCCCTTTGGTAAAGTTGTGAGTGTCCAAGATTTGTTATCTTCTAAGGCCTTTAATTCTGATGTGATAGCTTATCTCCAGCAATCATGGATAATGGCTTCTTCATAAGTGGTTGGCTCTGAATTTGTAGATATTGTGATAGAGAAGGCTTTCTGATTTCTAGAGAGTGAGTTGTAGCTGAGAAAATCTGAGATTGAATACTTCTTCAAAGATGGAGATTGGTCATGCTTGTCGGAGAGAGTAGTTTGCATACAATGGTAGTCATTAAGATATGTAGGTCTATGTTTTTCTCTTGTGGATCTTCTAAAAATAGCAATGTCACCAGCAATAGTTTGAGTGTTAGTAGTGTGTGTGTCACTATGTGTCGTAGTGGTGGGAGTTGTATGATTGTGATCATTAGATCCATTAGATGTGATGTGGGAATAGTTATTTGTGAGAGGAATCAAAGATACATCAGAAGTATGAAAATTATGTATATCATAGTCTAATATGTCATATGCATATGAATGTTGAGAGTTATAAATGAGAGTGTCATGAAGAATTTTTTCTTGATGAATTAAATATGGGAAAGTGGTCTCATAAAAGACTACATTCCTAGATACCAAAAATTGTTTGGTTTCAAGATCCATAAGTAAATAACCTTTGGTACCATAATGAAAACCAAGAAAAATGCATCTCTTAGCTCTTTTATCAAGCTTTTTTCGATTTGCAACTAAAGTAGATGCAAATACCAAACAACCAAAAATTTTGAAACGCATAATATTAGGTAATTTATTGTAAAGAATCTGATATGGTGATTGCATATGATTAGAAGAGCTAGGCACTCTATTTAAAATGTGTACAACATGAGCTGTAGCATGTTTCCAGAAAATTTTTGGTAAATTGGCTTTAAATAAGAGTGTTCTAGTCATGTTTAAAATATCTTGATGCTTTCTCTCAACCACCCCATTTTGTTGGGGTGTTTCAACACATGAGGTTTGGTGCAAAATGCCATGAGATTGGTAAAAATTAATCATTTTAAATTCTATTCCATTATCAGTCCTAATGCATTTAATATTGGTTTGAAATTGAGTTTTAATAAATTGAACAAAATTCTGAATAAGCAAACAAGTCTCACTTTTATTTTTCATGAAAAACACCTAAGTGAATCTATGTCTTCAATAATAGTAAAAAAAAATCTATGTCCATTAAAGGATGGGGTAGAAATAGGGCCCCAAATATCCTTGTGAACTATGTCAAAAGCCTTTTTGGATTGAGAGAAACTTGAGGAGAAAGGTAAATGTTTTTGCTTGGCATAGTGACATGGTTCACATGGAATATCCTTTGAGGGACAAACAAAAAAAGGGTATGATTTTTTCATTTGCTGTAATCTATCATGTGATATATGACCTAACCTACAATGCCAAAGTTGGCTTTCGAATGAACTAGTGGTGATAGCAGCTACTTTAGAATTGTTGTTGTGTGATGTGACTTTATTTGTTGATTGACTATCAAGTATATATAATCCACTTCTCTGCTTAGCATGCCCAATCATCCTCAAGGAATGGCTGTTCTGGATCTCACAATGTGTATTTTTAAACAAAAATTCATAGGATAATAAATTAATTGCTTTAGAAACATAAATGAGATTAAATTTGAAAGATGGTACGTAAAGAGCATTATTGAGAATAAAATCCTGAGATAGGATAACAGTTCCACACACTGTAGTTGTAGTTTCAGTTCCATTAGGACACTTTACCAAGATTGGATCAATATTTTTATATGAATGAAAAACTTTAAGGGAAAAAGTGACATGTGCAGTTGCACTGGTGTCAATGATCCAATCATGAGTGCTTAAAGGAATGTGAGAAATAGATAAAATATGATGTATACTTGCTGATGGTGCTATCACTGTATTAATTGCTTGAGTTTGGAGAGAGTTATGTTGAAGGTTGCTTCCTGTTTGATTAAAGAGAGCCAAAAGGGCCTTTTTCTGATCTTCCGAGAACAACTAATCAAGACTTCTAGTTTCTTCAGTTCGATTAATTGATTGAACCTCAAGAATGATGTTGTCTTCAGAAGCTTTTTCATCCACCACTAGGTTATTGACATTTGCAGAGCCAAATCTTTGTTGTAAGTGAGGGGGAAAACCATGTTTGTAATAACATGTATCAATGGTGTGACCATTTCTTCCATAATGAGAGTAGCTCCTCATAGGTCCTGTTCCACTTCCATTTCTACCTCTGTTGCCGCGGCCATTGCCACTTCTCCCTCCACGAGTTGATGAATTGAAACTAGAATTGAAATTCGGAGTTACTTCTTTATTGAATCCATTACCAGAATTGCTATTCATAGCATTAACCAAGATTTTTTCTTCATGTTGTTCTGACCCTTGTAGTTGTCTTTCTTGTTGCAAAAGGAGAGAGTAAATAGAATTGACACTGGGAAAGGGTGACATCAACATAATTTGGGATTTCACTGTGGCGTATTGATCATTTAAGCCTCTGAGGAGACGAATAGCATGTTCTTGTTCACGATATTCACGTACAATTTTCAAACCACATGAACATGGTTGATGACAGTCACAATTTGGGATAGGTCTGAATTCATCAAACTCCTCCCAGATACCTTTGAGTTTGGTGAAATACGCTGTGATAGAAAGATCTCCTTGCCTTAAGGCAAACATCTCTTCTTGGAGCTCAGCTACACGAAATAGGTCACCTTGACAGAACCTGTGTTTGAGATCACTCCAAAGCTCTGAAGCTACATTACACCATAATACACTTTGCAAGATTTCCTTGCTGAGGGAAGAGTGTAACCTAGAAACAACGAAGGTGTTGCATCTATCCCATGCTGAAAATTTTGGATCATTTGTGTTTGGTTTGGGAAGGGTTCTATCAATAAACCCTAATTTGTTCTTTGATTTGATAGATAGCCAAACAGATCTTGCCCATGAATGATAGTTTTGAGTTGATAAAGGAGTTTGAGTGAGGATTAAACCTGGATTTTCATTCGGATGCAAGTAATAGGGGCTGACGTCGGGATCTTGAATGGGATTGAGTGTTGTTCTTGCAGTTTGGGATTGCAGTGTTGCCAATTGGTTCATCAATCTTGCTAAACTTTGTAAATCTGAGGTAGAGAAGTTTTGATTTTGATTTGGTTGATTTTCTGGATTCTCCACGATTTCTTCTCGATCTACCATTGATGCTTGGAGGAAGAAAAAAAAAACCAAAGATCTTGATTCTTTGTTAGTTGATCAAACTGCAGTTTTTCCACATCACCGCACCATATTAATCTTTGTTCTAAGCTGTAGTCACAAGGGGTTGAAGGAGATGAAAGTACAGAGAAAAGAAAAGAAGAGAGAGAATGACTGAATGGTGTATGAATATACTGAATGATTAATCTCTATACAGAACAATAAGCAATGTACTACTTATATACTAACTAACTTAGTCTATAAACTTATAAGAAGATTATCCGGTATGCCACAAAAAGTGCGGCATACCGTATTCCACCACTTTTTAGCCATTGATCTTAATCACATATTGATTTTATAATTAAAATCAATCAAAATCAAAGGCTAAAAAGCGATGGAATACAGTATGCCGTACTTTTTGCGGCATACTGGATAATTTTCCAAACTTATATATCACTAACATGAATAAAATATGTCCATATGTCAATATTAACTTATCATAATTAATCATAAGCTACTAATAAACTAACATCTATATGTCAACAGTATTGACTGTTTCATTATGTTGGGACTGAGGGGGAAAGAGTTCATTGCAGCCAATGGGAAGGAGGGGGGACATTACAGCACCACCACCTGCTCCAATGATGACAATGGCGGCCATGGTGGTGGTGGAAGAAGGGGAGGAGGACAATTTTAAGTCTGATGGTGGGAGATCTGGTGACGCCGCATCCTTTATTGGTTGGGAAGTAGGCGGCTGGGGTGGATGATGACACATGGAGAAAGTATGGGAGATGATGGATATGGCGATGGTGGTGCGGCATATGGACTTGAAGGAGATCGTGGAAGCCATCAATCGAGTTCTTCTTCAAGAGTATTTTCATTTTAAATTTTTCTTCTCATATGAGAGTGCTTTTAGGGATGGCTTTCTCAGCCAATTATTTATGAGTTTGAAACTTGGAACAATGAAGACTCTTGGATAGCCCTCTTTGCACTGTGGTTGCACTTGCATTGGCAGTCTTAAGGAGCTTGCTTGAATATGTGATTTCATAGTCATTGGTACTGATTGTGGTTGCAATGTCTTAATGGATGTCTTATGCCTTCAAAATTAAAGAAAGAATGCTTTTAATAATTGGCTCCGCTTCCTCTGGTGTTAGCTCTCCAATCATGGTAGCTTACATTTGTATGGTTACTGAGTGTTTGGGCAATTAATTTAGGGGGGTTAAAGTTCATTATTTCAGGCTTTGGAGAAGGGCAGGTGTCTGAACTTTTGATGGTGTTTGAGGTGCCTTTTAACGGAAACTGTTAATTCATTAAAGGAAAGATAAACTTGATTAATATTTAATGTTTGAGGGACTAATTTGATTAAAAAAATCATTAGGGGAAAATTTAATAAACAACTATTCTAATCTCTCTTTTAAGATTGAGAGAGTTTGAAAAGTTATGGGAAATAAAAATTTTACAATGCACATATATTATTTGAAGAGTTAAAACTCAAATTGGCCTCCGAAATTTGAATCGCAATTCAATTTGACCTTTGAAATTTTAAGTTACTAAATTTGGCCCCAAAAAATTCAATCCGTGACCTATGTTAGCCCCCGGATAATTTTCTATTAATTACGTGATGACGTGAACAGCGAGTGCCACATGTCAAAAGAGGGTTTGGCCACGTGGCATCAAACGACAAAGTGACAGCTAGTGACACGTGGCATGCTGACGTGGCCAGCAATGCCACATGCCACAACATGATTTGTCCACGTGTCACAGCATTATTTGTTCACATGTCACTATTATGTTATCATTGTACATAACTCAAAAAGACCCCTCAAATTTCATCATCGACTCATTTTGGCCCCTGAAATTAAACAACGCAAATTAAATTGACCCTTAAAATGGGCTTTCTTATTTTTATTTTATAAATACAAAATTATTAATATTTTTTAAACCTACTAATTTTTCATCCAGTTTTATACAAGCAAATTTAACAAAAATTCTTATTACATTATAAAAAAGATTAGTCTAATTTAAGAAATCTATGATAAAAAAAAAATTATTTTATAAAAACGATAGTAACATAACTTTATATATTCATTGGATTCCATTGCTTATTCCAATGATAATAATATAACAATATATGTGCCTATGTGGTTTATGAAGGAAGATGTGCAAGGGTTTAATTTTGATGATGAATTTGAACGAAAAAAATTAAAAAAAATAAGAGAGTTTTATATCCATATAAAAAATTAAATTTATTCATTCTATTTATTTATTTTACAAACACGTCAGTTGTAATAATATTCAAATTCGTTTTTTTTTGTAATTTTTTCGTTCAAATTTATCATCAAAATTATTATATTATTATCGTTAGAATAAACAATGAAAATTATCCAATTAATATATAAAATTATGTTGTGATCATTCTTATAAAATAATTCTTTGTATCATAATTTTTTAAATTAAACTAATTTTTTCTATTATGTAATAAGAAGTTTTATTAAATTTTCTTGCATAAAAGTGGATGGAAAATTAGTATGTTTGAAAAATATTAATGATTTTATATTTATGAAATAAAAATTAGAAAAATCATTTTAGGGGCCAATTTGATTTGCGTTCATTAATTTCAGGGGCTAAAATAAGTCGCGAATGGAATTTCAGGGACTTTTTTAAGTTATGTACAATGATAACATAGTAGTGACACGTGGGCAAATCATGTTGTGACAGATGGCACTGCTGTCCATGTCAGCATGCCACGTGTTACTAACTGCCACTTTTGTCGCTCGATGCCACATGGTCAAACCCTCTTTTGACACGTGGCACTCGCTGTCCACGTCATCACGCCGTTAACGGAAAATTATCCAGGGGCCAACGTGAGTCACTGATTGAAATTTCGGGGGCCAACCTGAGTAACTTAAAATTTCAAGGGCCAAATTGAATTACGATTCAAATTTCGGGACCAATTTGAATTTTAACTCAGTATTTGAAAGGAATAAGTACTCTTTTGGTTATAAAGATTCGGGCTCAAAATCAAATTGATTCCAAAAATTCTTCTCAAAATTGCCACAAAAGTTTAACATTTTTATTTTAAAAAAAAAATCATTTTTATCATTTTGCCCATGTGTCTTTAATTGTTAGAATGTTAGTTAATTCTTATTTTGTTAATAGACAATTAGTTTCTTTATTTTATATTTATGTTATTCAAGATTTTATTTTACATTTATGTTATTTAAAAAAAAAGGTCACATGAAATTTTTCCCTCTTATTCATTATTTATTTATTTTTAACAAAAAAAGGAAGCAAAAGAAAAAAGCAAATGTTGGTAAAGTAAAGGTAGAGGAGACGAGACTTAGAACCCTAACCACCACCGCCGGCAACCCTAGCTCCTCCAGCCTGCAAAGACACGCTATCGCCACAACGTTACTCACTAATAAATGGTTATTGTTGTTGAAGGAGATGCAGGCAAAGGTGGGGGGCGATGACGCCGCTTCACTCACGGGGACGACATAGTGGGAGGCGCAACGGCGCGGGGAAGAGATAGGGGCGAGGTGCTGGCAGAGACACAGGTGGCAGCAACAGAGCTTTACTCAAGAGAACGGCGCATAAGGAAGCGCAAAAAGGTGGGGAAGAAACAAGCGGCGGCACGAGGATGACCTAGACGTAGCAGTGCTCTCTGCTCTTATTTGATTTTGTTTTCTTCTTGTCATTTATTTTGTTATTTTTTGTTTGCTAATGCATTTTATTGAAAAAAATAAATGGTTATTACTGCTGTTACTAATGTATTATGCTTTTTTTTAATTGTTGAAAAGATATGGCCTAATTTGCAGTAACCAAATTAGTTTATGAAAGTAGAAGAATATTTGAAAACTGAACGAGCTTGTGAAACATCTCCAGGAGCAACTGCAGCAGTGTAGAGAAAATAATGAAACTACAAATGGCACTGCAAAACCCTTAGCTGAGCAGATTCTGGAGCTCGCTCAAGCGACAAGATTTTAGAGGATTAAACAAAATGTGGCAAGTATATTCATGATGCTCTTCTTTATGCCCCATTTTTAAAGTTGTATCTTATAATTTGTTGCAAGAAAATGTTGTAAAAGATTTAATTTGCTCCCGCATGATTAGTGATTTTGAACTCCATCTCAATGTGATTTCCACCTAATCCCATTAAGCGAAAGGTGCAAATTGTTTGAATAAAAAAAACAAAATTAGTTTAGGAAGCTAAACTTGAAGTCCATAAATTTAAAGTTTTTTGAAGTTAAAATCATTTCCCTTCATAAAGTTGTTGCTCTGCCTTAAAGTGTTCCTATAAAGTTTGCTCAATCCACTATTGATAATTTAATGTGTGGGTTTTTTTTATTTAAATAAAATAAATTGATTATTTTCTCAAAAAAATAAAACTACACAAATTTACCCTTTTCTGCATTGTTACCAGTAACACTGATATTGGTCTTGGGACAATAATGAAGCAGTCAAGCCATCTATGGTAGCGGCACTGCTAAAAGGCTACCTTACCTAGACACGTGTGCACGCGTGACTCGCTGGGAAACCCAGTGACGCAAGCTCAGGTCGCGTGACTGGCTGGAACGAGTCCCCACACCACAGGTCGCATGACTGGCTGGAACAAGTCCCCTCACCATAGGTCGCATCACTAATGGTTTACAGTCCCCATACCTCAGGTCGTGTGACTGGCCACATTCCGTGCCTATATATATGGCAGCGGCACTGATCTCTCCCATTTAACCCATTTGTGTTTTTTTTTTGGGTGTAGTGGAGAGTGTAGAGTGACAAAAAAAAGTTTTTTGAGAAAATGGCTCAGCGCGGAGTTGGACGTAACACTTTCATAAGTTCCAGGGACATTAATAGGCTGACGAGGACTCACCACATTGTTGGCACGGCAGGGTTCCAACAGGTTAGTTAATTTTTTATATATTTTTTTTCCAAAAATGCGTTGCACAATCTATTTAAATTTGCTTATTATTTAAGTGTATCATGCGGACATTGTTAGGTATGTAGGGTTTAGATTATTTAGCATAATTTAGTATGTGTGCGTAGTTATGATTTAGTATAATTTTAGCGTTAAATATTTTTTCATGAGTGCATAATTTATTATAGTTTTAGTGGAATTTTTTGACTGCACAATTTAGTGTACTCTACTGTAATTTTTGGGTTAAATCCATTTTTAGTGTAATTTTAGAGTAATTCTAGTATACTCCAATGAGGTTTTATTGTAATTTTAGGGTTCAAATCGACTGAAATTATTCGTAAAATAGTTAGTTATGAATAGTATGTTTAATGAAAAAATTGTTTGAACTTCACATTAAGCTATGAATAGCATTTTTGAATGTTATTATTGAATAGTATGTTACATTGAATAGTATGTTTAATACAAAAATGGTTTGAGCTTCACATTTAGTATAATTTATTAGTGTGCTTTGTAAACCATGTTACAATATGCACGCAAGGTTTTTATGATTAGGTTTTGATGAATGACAACCATTGTGGAGTTGATAAACAACCACCAAAAGTTTGAGGATTCAC
>JASCZI010182084.1:4660-23384 GCA_036250425.1 Stylosanthes scabra
ATGTATCATTGTAAAAATTTAAAATGAATATAAGTATGTTATTTATTTTTATTCAAGAGGCCTTAAGTTTGAGTTATACAGAGATAACAAAATATTTTTATTATTTACCAAAATATTTTAAGGAAGAGTCTAGAACCAGAAATTTCTACTAGAAAAAAGGACAAATGTCGTTTGAGTTACAGTTTATTAACATAAAATATCTTTATTAGAAAGAGAAGTTTTATATTTTAAATATATTAAATATATATAAAAAACATAAACTTGCTATTTTATATTCGAGTATTTAAAATTAGTCTCTTAAAATATTTATTTTTTTAAAAAGGAGATAGATTATAATTCCTATTTATCTTTTTCAGAACAAGCATTGATTACAATATTCCCAAAACATACAAGAATTTATTGATTTCTTTAGTGTAGTACACCATTATATCATCATCTTGTTGTATGGGTCCTCTTCCCTTGTCGTTTTGTTTAGGCAACAATTATTCAATAATTTTGGTTATGAATAGGTTTGAATAAATAGTTAGTATTTTCTTTTATTGGAATGTCGATATATATTAGATAAACAAGTTGATTGACAAGTATACTATCGAATTTTGTTTTGTTCGATTAGGGGTCAAGATTTTTTCTCTAGGATACAGAAGGATAGGAACAAGCCAACTACTTATGTTCCACTTGTTAATTTGCATAAGTTTTGTATTATAATTTTTTTTCCTGTTATTTTTATTATCATGAAGGAGATCTATGACGTTATAAATTATAAACTATTCACACACTCAATCGACAAACCAGAACGATTTTTTATATCAATAATCAATACTATATATCTATATATACATATATAAAATTTTTTTACGAAAAAATGATATTTATGTCTCTGACTTTTTAAAAATTGTATAAATTCACCTCTAATTTTTATGAAATACTTAATAACCCTTGATCTTCGAAAAACAGTACAATTATGCCCTTTTATTAGTTTGACTCGACTAAAAAAACGAAAATTTTCAATAAAATTCCTTACAAAATCACTCCTATAATGAAAAATAAGAATCACAAATATTTTTTTTAGTAGCTACATAAGTAATTTTCGTTTCTTTTAGCTGAGTCAAACTAACAGAAGGGCATAATTATACTATTTTTTCAAAAATCAGGAGTTATTAAGTATTTCACAAAAGTTAGAGGTTAATTTGTATAATTTTTAAAAAATCAGGAACATAAATATCCTTTTCTTTTTTTTTCTTATATAAGGATGTTGATGGTCTGCTTCATGAAATTTGGATAATCTTTTGTCCAATTTAAAATGATGACTCAAAATTAACCTAAAATTTATGAAATTAATTTGGTGATCGTACGAAAATGGAACTAGGTTTAGGTTCGGGTTACCGACTTCGATCCAATGGCCCGATACATATAATAAATTAAAATTTTAAATTATATAAAATCAATCCTCAATAGTGCGGTAGTATAGGAGTATAATATATGAAGTATGCTATGATTTTGTAACTTACAATCCGGCTCCCAAATTGTTTATAGCTAATCCAAATTTTGTAATGTGAATTACAAGTTACAACCTAAGTCCCTAACCTATATTGAGCAGAGACTAGATAATAGAGGTAGATAATAGCTGAAGCCCATATTTTAATTATATTTTATTTATATAAGACATTGATGATTATATTTTTGCTTTAGAATTTGATTGGAGAAAACTTGAGACTTAAAATTTTATATTATTACCTGATTTTTAATAATAATATATGTAGGATATATTTTGAGTTGTACATAAATTAGAA
Organism: Stylosanthes scabra; assembly: GCA_036250425.1. Taxonomy (NCBI): domain Eukaryota; kingdom Viridiplantae; phylum Streptophyta; class Magnoliopsida; order Fabales; family Fabaceae; genus Stylosanthes; species Stylosanthes scabra. The sequence continues at coordinate 6,451 of JASCZI010182084.1, forward strand.
AGATCTGACTTCATGTACACTCTTAATATTATACATATATATAGACACAATAGAACTATCCAATTAGATAACAATTATATAAAATATTTTATACATAATATATAATAATTTTGTATACTTATTTTATTTAATTAAATTTGATTAAATCATTATATGTCAAACTATTTTAATATTAAATAGAATATTTTTCTATACTTATTTTTATGTGATATTTTTTTTTGTTATTTAATAATATTAAAATAATCTTCTATTTAAAATAAAAATAAATAATTTAATTAGATAAAATAAATTACACCTATCATTACTCTAAAAGTTAAACATCTATCCCCTAAAAAAAAAGTTTAAACATCTATAATATTAAATTAAGAAAACTTAACTTTAAATTCTGTTCTTGTATACATGTAAAAACATGTATATAAACCCATATATGCAAACTATCTAAGTATTAGGATGGTATATAAAATTGGCTTTTAATCATTTTCATTTTAAATAAATAGTTTTTAATAAACAAAAGTTGATAAATTGATTTTCGATCTTTTAGATTGTTAAGGAAAATTATTCTTAATAGAAAAATAAGAGCACAAATTAATTTTTTATCTTTTAAAATTCTAGATAATTTTATTTTTCAACCATATTAATTTTAGAAAAATACCAAAGGTGGATTTAGTTTGTGGTTAGTCATTTTCCAACATAGGTTAAAATTATTGTCTCAGAAAAATACAATTGTGTTTGAATAATATTTGGTTAACTAAACATAGATTGAGTTAACAAATTATATTAGAATAATATTTGTTATTTTATAGGAAGATTTTTCGATATACCGCTTTAGCGGTATGCTCGGTATACCTGTAATTTGTAACCGTTGATTTTGATTTATATTTATATTTTAAATTTTTTTAATCAAAATCAAATGGTTACAGATTACAAGTATACCGAGTATACCACTAAAATGATATACCGAAACCTTTCCTATTTTATAATATTAATTTATCAAATATGGGAAAAGATTAGAAACTAAATTATAAAGAGAAAGAGTGAGATGGGAGTGGCAGTGAGTGATGCAGTGTGAGACTGTGAGGCGTGTGAGTAATGTCTGAGAAATTAGAACAACATTGGTTTACGGCCTTCCTTCCTTCCTTATCTGCAAACTGTTAATGAACAAAGCAACAGAAGAATAATCACCAAACACAGCTACTAACACCTTCAACTAAAGAAACTGTGGGGCCCACATTTACCCTTCCTCAACGTACGTCACCATCTTATTCTCTCATTCGGATTCTTCCTTTTTTATAATTTCGTATCTTGTCTTATTTTAAATTTTAAATTATACATTAAGAATATTTCTAAAATTGTTTAAAAATTGTTAGAAAAAATATATGTATTTTACCCTAATTTTTATTATAGCCCTATTGCATTCGGTATAACTATGTTGTTTTGGACTCTCAATCCTGGTTCATAAACCATAACAAAACAACAAATTGTTGCTTTTTGGTTTTGCTAATAAAGATTTTTGTGATTCTAATGGAGATTGTGGTTAACATGGCTCAAATCTTAGTGGTTCGGAGCCACTTACCAATTACCAATAATGGGGTGAGGTGTTGTCTGATCTTCTTGACTCTAGATAGCAACAGTCATATATGCACCTTGATTTTTTTTAATTGAAGTAACATCTAACAAAAGCAAAGTCAAATAATTGTGAATACTCACCATTCACCAACACAACCAAATATGACAAAATTTGAATAATTAATCATGCCCCCCATTACATGTTACTACTCATATTCATTAGTGTTAAAGGGTCGAAAGGACTTTGAATGGAATGTCAAGCCTCAATATTTGAGGTAGGAAGATGTGTCTTCGGTGACAAGTTCTCCGGCATAACCGAGAACTATGGCGGAGAAGGGGATTGATGTGAAGATGAATAGTCCTAGAAGCCCAAAAATAGGATTATGGGATTCAAGGTCGAATAAGGTGTGTAGGGTAAGAGAGTGTGTACCTTGAGGGGGTGATGCCCCCTGTTTATATAGTTTCAGGTGGTTGAGATCCTCGTAGGATTTGTTGTGATTGTATCGTATCTTTCCTACTTTAGATGATTCCTTCTTCCTTGTGGGTCACACATTTATGGTCTTATTCCTTGAAAATTAGGCCTCGAGGCTGGCCCGTAACATTGCCCCTACTCGGGAGCTTGAGTCTTTTGGACCGAGCTTGCGAGTTATACTCCCTTGGTATCTTCCGAGCAGTTTGCAAGATTTTCGATTGCTTAGTGCATTGTGATTGAGGTTTTGGCTTCCTTTCTTCCGGGTGCCACGTGTCTTTTAAAGACTAAGTTTTGAGAGGAGACGTTTCCTTTTTCTTTGCTGATGTGTCAAAGGGTAATGATGATTTTTCATTAGCTTTTTATGGAGGGTGCGATTTTCAAAATTTCTGTAACTGTCCCATCAATTACTTGCCCCCTGAGTCTCCAAAGCGTGTTTAAGAAGCATTTGGGGACTCAAGAGTTTTCTTTTCCTTTCTTCTTCTCGCTTCGCCTTCCCTTTTTCCGTGTGTTCTTGCTTCTCCCTGCAATATCTTGTCCAGACTTTGGCGTTCTTCTCCTTCAAGGTTTTCTCGATCACAGGTACCTTCTTTCTTCTTTATTTGTTTTTGTTTGCTGTGCTACATTTTCATTTCTGAGATTAGGTATATTTTTGGGTGGGTGTTTCGCCATTTTTCCTTTTGTGTTCGTTCCTGTTCTTCTTCTTCGCTCCTCTTGCCTTTTCGATTTTCGACCTGTTGTTTTTTCTTCTTTCGCCTTCTTTTTCTTTTTCCTCTTCTTTCTTTTTTTTTTTTTTTTTTGATTGTGGGTTCTGCCTTCCTTTGCAGTCTTAAGTTATTTGAGAAATGGCGAAAAGGAAGTCTTGCAAAATGTTCGTGTCCCTCGAGTGCTTTCTGTGGCTGAGAGGGAGTTGTATGGTTGGGTTGACGAGGAGATTTTTACTCAGCCCTCGGTTGTAAAAGCCGATATGCTTCCCGAGCTCCGCCGTGAGATGGGGCTGACGGTCGACCGAGCAGCCGAGTGGGTCTACACAGAGTTATTTACTCGCTTAGGCGTCCGGCTTCCCTTTACAGAGTTCCAGAGGGAGGTTCTGTCACGGTGCCGGGTGGCGGCTAGCCAACTCCTCCTTAATGGGTGGGGGTTTCTTTGCACCTTTGAGCGGGTGTGTTTGCACTTTGGCTTCCGGCCATCATGGCGTGTTTTCCTTTATACCTATCAACTGCATGCTCCTCCCCCTAGAAAGGGTTTTTTGTCCTTCCGCGTCTACCAAGGTCGAAAGCTCTTTGACTCTTTTGAAGAGTCTATTCAAGAGTTCAAATGGCATTACTTTAAGGTTCTGGCTCTTCCTGGTAAGCGGCCGTTCTGGCTGAATGATGAAGGTGCGCCTTTTCCGTGGGTGTATTTGAACGCTGAGGTGGGGGATTTTCGCGTTACTGCGTTGGATCCCTTAAAAGACTTGGCTTTCGAGTTCCTTCAGTCTCTTCCGGCTGGGCTGGGGAAAAAATCCAACTTTAAGTGTCGTTGGATTTTGTACCACAATGATGCTGACGTTGGGCCGTTTCTTGGTATTTTCTTCATATTCTTTTGTTGCTATGTCTATATTCTGTTTTTTGTTGATTCCTGTGTTGGGGTTTTCTTCTTAATATCTTGGCTTTTCCAGATAGCTTGCTTAAGGATATGGAGAAGCAGAGTCGCTTTGATCACCTTATGCAGAAGATGAAGGAGGTGGAAGGGGCGGGTCCTCGCTCGATCCTTCCGTCGTCCAAGGCTCAGACGACTGCTTCCGGTGCCTCAGCCTCCGACCCGGCTGCGCCAGCCTCTATTCCGGCTACTTCGGTTCCTCCAGCTCCTTCCTCCAGTGCTTCTAAGGTTTCAGGGAAACCGACGAATGCCGCCGCTGCCAAGCCTTTCTCCGTGGAGAGGGAGGAGGGTGTTAGAGAGGATCCGGCTGATGATCTTAGGCAGAAAAGGCGGAAGCGGAAGGTTTCGGAGGCTTCCGCTGAAGAGGCTGCTCTGGGGGTGACTCTTCCTGGAAGCATAAAGTGAATCCTATTAATCGTGCTTTCCCATCGAATTACAATTTTCGGGCTGCTCTGGATGCTGGCCTTACGAATGGTCCCATCCGGGAGATTCTTGGCCCTTTGGTCCCGGAGCAACTTCTTGGGACCGCTCAGTTCCTTGTTTGCCAACTCACCGCTTTCCTTCATGTATGTGCTTTCAATGATTATTTCTTCATTATTTGTCATCTTTTTGGTTTTTGTGAGCTTCAACGTTGCTTTTTCTTAGGTTGGCATGGAAAATACCTTTGCTGCGAAGGTGCGGTTGGAAAAGGAGCTGCCGGCCACCAAGGATCAGGTGGATGTGCTTACTGCAGAGAGGGATTCTGCCTTAGCCGCCCCCCTTTTGCATGCCAAAATCAAGTCACTTATCGAGGAGTTGGAGCAAGCCGAGGGTGAGCACTTCTCTGCTTTCGATCGTATGGAAGAGATGGAAAGGAAGGCTAAGGTGCAAGCTGTCGTGCTAGAGTCCTGCCGTTCTACTTTGGCGCAGGAAAGAAAAAAGGTTGAGTCTCTTTCTCAATCTTTAAAAGGGAAGCAGACGGCACTGGATGAAGCCGAGGCCGCCGCGGCTCACTGGCGTGGTGAGTGGAGGTCTTTGGCGGATGAGACTGGGAAAATGGTCCAAGAGACTTTCGAGATCTTGATGGATCAGGTTCGCCATTTGAATCTGGCCATTGATTATTCGATGATTACGCTGGATACCCGCTGGGATCCCAAGGCCAAGAGGATTTGTAATCCTAAGGCTGAGGTCCAAGGGCAACCGGAGCCTATGGTGGATCAGCCAGAGCCTGTGGCCGAGGAGCAGCGAGCGGAGGAGGTTGTAGCGGGGGAAGGTGGGGGATGCCCCACTTGAATTTGTAAACATTTTGACACTTCTTTTTTTTTTGTGTTTTGTTTTCTGAATACTTTTTGTATTGCTTGGGTTTCCCCTTTCTTTTTGGGGTTTTTTGAATACTCTATGTTGGGTCCCTTTTTCGTGGAACTTATATACTTTTCGCATATATATCTTTCGCTTGCTTGATTTTTCAATCTTTGCGAAGCTTTTTATGTTTATGTGTATCTCGTCTCCCGGGTGATCAGTTCGGGGTGGAGCGGCGGAGTTTGGTTCGTCCGCTTAGTTGTTGCCCCTTTGGGTTATTTGAATGCCACTTTTTGATAAGGCTCCCGGGCTCTTTGGCATTTATTTCTTTTGTAGTGCGCATCTTTGTGCTTGATGGCGAAGTAAGACTTGCGATAAGAAAAGACTAAATAAAATCAGATGTTCTTAAAGAATAAGTGAATGTATTTCATTAATCTTGATAGCCAGTGTGGCCGAAACGCTTACATGCCTCGTTAAAACCTTTCCATCCAAAAAACCCTTATTTTGGGAAAAAATAATAGATGGGAGGAAAAAGAGTACATGCTACTACGTTCGATTACATGTGGTACTTCTTGAGGTTGGATATGTGCCAAGTTCTCGGAACCTGGCCTCCTTCGATGGTGCCGAGTTTGTAGGCGCCTTTTCCGAGTGCTTCGACCACCCGGTAGGGGCCTTCCCAGTTTGCTCATAGCTTTCCTTGGGCTGCATTCTTTCCTCCTATGTCAGCTCGTCGCAGGACTAGATCGCCCTCTTCCAAGTCTCTTTTCTTAATCTTTTTGTTATATTTGGCAGCTAGAAGTGCTTTTGTTGCTTGTTGTTTTATCCTTGCTTCCTCTCTAATCTCGAAGACCATGTCTACCTCCGTTTCCCTTCCGCTCTAGTTACCTTCCGGGTCATAGGCTGATACCCGGGTGGTTTGCTCTACTATTTCCAAGGGGATCATGGCTTCTGTCTCGTAGGTGAGTCGGAAAGGTGTTGTCCCTGTTGCTGATTGCTCTGTGGTTCTGTAAGCCCAGAGTACACTTCCGAGCTCCTCCGCCCAGCATCCTTTCTTCTCATCGAGTCTCTTCTTTAACCCGTTTAGGATCACTTTGTTCATGGCTTCGACCTGACCATTTGCTTGTGAGTGCTCCACGGATGAGAATTGTTGGTGGATTTGAAATCCTTCTAGGAATTCTCTGAACTTTCTGTCCTTGAATTGCGTCTTATTGTCAGATGTTATAACCCTTGGAATTCCGAACCTGGTGATGATGTTGTTCCAAACGAACTTCTTGCATTGGCTCGCGGTGATTGTTGCTAGGGCTTTCGGGAAGGGCCCTAGGAGGTCGATCCCCCATTTGTCGAATGGCCAGGGAGCTATGATGGCTGATAGCTGTGTTGCGGGCACTTTCTGCAACTTCGAGTGCTCTTGGCACCTCTGGCACTTTCCGATGTATGCTTTTGCGTCCACTTTCATGGTGGGCCAGTATATGCCTACTAATAGAATTCTTCTTATGAGGGTTTTGGCTCCTTGATGGTGTCCGCAAACTCCTTCGTGTGCTTCCAAGAGGATTGTTGGAATTCCTTCTTCTTCCATGCACTTTAAAAGTGGGGTCGTCGCTCCTCTTCTGTATAGCTCTTCGGCTACTATGGTGTAGTTTGCTGCTTCTCTTCTGAGTTTGTTGGCCTCGCCCTTGTCTTCAGGGAGGGTTCCGTGCATGAGGAATTTTGTGATTTGGTTTCTCCAACTCTCACTTTCCGAAACCGATAGCACGGTTTGCACTTCCTCTATGGATGGTCTTTCTTTGGTTTCTTCGATGAGGGTGCGATTTCCCCCGCCCGGTTTGGTGCTTGCTAACTTCGACAGAGTGTCCGCCCGATCATTCTCTTTTCGGGGAATGTTCTTCATTTGTACTTTTTGAAAAAAGCTTAGCAATTCCTTTGCTTTTTCCAAGTACTTCACCATTTGAGGATCTTTGGCTTGGTAGCTTCCGTTGACTTGGGAGGTGACAATTTGGGAGTCGGATCTGACTTCCAGTTCGGAGACTCCGACTTCCTTTGCTAGCTTCAGTCCTGCTATGAGTGCCTTGTACTCTGCCTGGTTGTTAGTTTCTTGGAACTGGAATTTTATGGTCATCTCGATGGCTATGTCTCCGGGTCCTTCCAATAGAACTCCGCCCCCACTTCCCTTTATGTTTGACGAGCCATCTACATGCAAGATCCATGGGATGTGGTCGTCCGTCTGATGTTTGGGGGTGAGTTCAGCTATAAAGTCGGCCAGCACTTGTCCTTTGATGGATGTTCTTTCTTCATATGTTATGTGGTACTCCGATAGCTCAACGGACCAAGCTAGCATTCTTCCTGCGAGGTCGGGCTTCTGGAGGATTTGCTTCAGTGGTTGGTCCGTTCTCACCACAATTGGGTGGGCTTAAAAATACTTCCGGAGCCTCCTAGCCGCCACGGTCAGGGCGAATACCAGCTTTTCCAACTTTTGGTACTTCAACTCCGCTCCTTGGAGGGTTTTGCTGATGAAGTACACAGGTTCTTGTACCTTTCCTTTTTCTTGGACTAATGCTTCGGCCACCGTGTCGTCGGTGGCGGCTAGTTAGATCATCAAGGGATTTCCTTCTTCCAGCTTCACCAGGATGGGTGGCGCTGTTAGGCAGTCTTTGAAGCTTTGGAAAGCTTTTTCACACTCATCTGTCCATTTGAACTTTGCTCCCTTCTTCATGAGTTTGAATAGTGAGGCTGCTTTTATTGCTGACGCTGAGAGAAATCTGGATAGTGCTGCTAACCTTCCGGTTAAGCTTTGCACTTCTTTTAGTGACTCTGGCTGCTTCATAGAGACGATGGCTTGGCATTTTTACGGATTCGCCTCGATTCCTCGGCTGGTCAGCATGAAACCGAGGAATTTTCCGGCTTCTACCGCGAATGCGCACTTTGCAGGGTTGTGTCGCATCTGGTGCTCTCGGAGTTTACTGAAGACTCTCTCTAGGTTTGGGATGAGGTCTTCCTCAGTCTTTTTTTTGACCAACATGTCGTCCACATAGACTTCCAATATTCCTCCTAGTAGATCCTTAAACACTTTGTCCATGAGCCTTTGGAAGGTGGAGCATGCGTTCTTCAGTCTAAATGGCATCACTTTGTAATAGAAGTTTCCAATATGGGTGATGAAGGCTGTCTTCTCAGCGTCTCCGGGATACATCGAGATTTGGTTGTATCCGGAGTAAGCGTCCATAAAGGATAAGAATTTGTAGCCCGAGGCTCTATCTACGAGGTCGTCGATGCTTGGAAGTGGGTAGGGGTCTTTCGGGCACGCCTTGTTCAAGCTGGTGTAGTCTACGCACATTCTCCATTTTCTGTTGTTTTTGGGGACCATGACCACATTGCCGAGCCAAGTGGGGTATTTGACTTCTCCAATGAATCCCGCTTCCAGTAGGTTCTGTACCTGCTTTTTTACTTCTTCTACCTTTCCCGGACTCATGCGCCGTAGTCTCTGCGCTATCGGCCTGCTTTCGGGTAGGACAGATAACTTATGGTTGGAAAAGTTTGGGTCGATTCCTGGCATATCAGCTGCTGCCCACGCGAATAAGTCCACGTTCCTTTTAAGGAAGTGGGTTAGTCCAGCCCTGACTTCTTCCGGCAGGTTTTTTGCTATCATTGTAACATGCTCGGCTTCTGGCTCGACCTGTACTTTGTCTAGCTCTCCCTCTGGCTGTGGCCTTTTCGGAATCTTCCTTCTGGGGGGCTCTAGATCTACAAGGTGGACCTTAACGGCTGTGTTTGGCTTTGCAGGTTTGGGGAGTTGCTTTTTGGATTTGTGTAGTGTGGCGCCGTGGTACCTCTCTGCTTCCGAGATGTCCCCCTTTAGTACTCCCACTTCACCGCTATCTGTGATGAACTTCATGGTGAGGATGGATGTGGCCACGATTGCTCCTATCTTGTTCAAGGTGGGCCACCCGACGATCGCGTTGTATGTGGAATTGTGGTTTACTACCAGCCATCGAAACTTCACGTTCCTTGTATCCGGAGGGTTTCCGATGGTGACCCATAGGGTGACAAAGCCTTCTGGTGTGACCCTTTCCCCAGAGAACTCGACTAGGTCGTCGGAATGAGCCTCCAAATCACTCTCGGTAAGTCCGAGTGCATCAAAGCATCTTCGGAACAGGATGTCTGCCAAGCTTCCTTGATCTACGAATACTCTTCGTATCTTGGTGTTGATGGTGGATGCAGAGATAACCAGTGGCTGATTCATGTTGTTAGTTGTTTGCTTGATCTCTTCCGAGGAGAAAACTACTGCCGGGGGTGGTTTTACGGCTAGGGTTCTGGGCATGACCTCCACTGCTAGGCATGAGTGCATGCTTCTTTTTGCTGCCTTTTTAGACGGGGGGTTTCTCTCCTCGAGGATTCCTCCTCAGATCATTGCGATTTCGTGGTGTGTGCTGCGCTCTTTGGGCTCATCCTTTCGTCTCTCAATTTTGGCCTCCGGGCTGTTTTGTCGCTGTCTAACCCTTCTTTCGTCATCCATGTGCATGTACCTGCTGGTGTATTCGAGGAATTTCTCGTTCTTTAATCCTTGCTCGACGAAATCGAGAAGGTCCCTGCATTCTTCCGTGTCGTGCCTGTGTTGCTTGTGGTACTTGCAATACGAGTGTCGATCTCTTCTGTGGGTGTTCTTTATGGGTCTTGGAGCCGGCACATTTTCAACCTGAGACACTTCATTCAGCAATTGAGTCAGGGAGACACTGAGGGGATTATAGTACGATCTGTTGGATCTGTGTTCTTTTCGCCCTTTGTCCTCCCTGAATTGCTCCTTTCGAGGATTGTCTTTTTCGTTTCGGTCAGTCTTAACGGTAGTATGTCCTTCCTCTTGCTGCAGGTAGTCGTGGGATCTCTCTTAGATTTCCTCCATCGATTTTGGTGGCCTCTTAGTTAGGCTTTTCAGGAAAGGTGTATCCTCTTTCAACCCTTTAACCAAGGCCATCAAAGCTGCCTGTGACTGTAGCCCTTCGATTTGTGTGCATTCCGTGTTGAAACGATCCAGATAACTCCAGAAGGGTTTCTTCAGGTTTTTGCACTATCAAGTACAGATTGAGACAGGTTTTCGGGAGCCTCTGACGGGTTATGAAATTCTTCATGAAGCTATCGGCCAAGTCGGAAAAGCACTCGATACTGCTAGGCAAGAGAGAATTGAACCATGTCAAGGCGTCCTTTTTCAGTGTTATGGTGAAGGCTTTGCACTGTATGGCATTGGAGGCATTCACAAGCAGCATCCTATTTTCGAAGGCATCCAGGTGATGCTTCGGGTCTGTGGTTCCGTCGTAAGGCTCGATCTCCACGAGGTATCTGAACTTCTTGGGAAGTTCTTCCGCCAGGATGTGGGATGAGAACGGATGCTTGCCTTTCTCTTGCCCGGCCGCTTTTGTTACCACAGTGGATGGTCTCCACGTGTGGCCCTTTGATTCTGCTGTTTTACTACTGTGATCCACCATGGTTGGCGTTCTGTTGTTCAGCTTTTCTTGTCTGTCTTTCTCTCTTCTTTCCGCTTCGTCTAGGACAGCTTGTTGTTTCTTCGCGAGCTCCTCTGCTCTTTTCACGGTTTCCAAGGCGATTGCAGCTTCTCGAGTTTGTCTCTCTAGGAGCTCTCTCAAGGTTGTTTCTAGTTGTTGGATGGTTTGGTTCCTCTGGTCGACTTCCTTCTCCGGAGTTAGTTGGGGGTGACTGCTTTCGCCTCCCTCCTCGTTGTCGATTGGGATTTCTTCTTCGATTTTCCGCTCGGATCACCAGCACTATGCTTCTTATCCCTTGAGTATGAGATCCCCACAGACGGCGTCAATGTTAGGGTCGAGTCCCTTAACGATTGTCCAAAGGACTTTGGATGGGGTGCCAAGCCTCAATATTCGAGGTAGGAAAATGTGCCTTCGGTGACAAGCTCTACGGTGTAACCGAGAACTATGGCGGAGAAGGGGGTTGATGTGAAGATGAATAGCCCTAGAAGCCCAGAAATAGGATTATGGAATTTTAGGTCGAATAAGGTGTGTAGGATAAGAGAGTGTGTACCTTGAGGGGGTGATGCCCGTTATTTATATAGCTTCAGGTAATTGAGATCATCGTGGGATCTGTTGTGATTATATCGTATGTTTCCTACTTTAGATGATTCATTATTCCTTGTGAGCCACACATTTATGGTCTTATTCCTTTAGAATTGGGCCTCGAGGCTGGCCGGAACAATTAGTTTGATTTTATGAGACTGATGGACCGATATTCAGTTTTATAAAAAAAATTAATTAATTATAATGAGAGTTTAATTTTAATTTTAATGAACTGATAATATAAGATGTTTTACGTAATCGTCTAACCTCATCCAAAATTTTTGAATAATTATTCGTGTGGTGAATATAAAATATAATTATGTTTATTGATATAGTATTATGTATTTAAATGTATCTGTCAAAATTAATTTTTTATAAGTATTAGACTTATAAAAAGAGTTGATATTCAAATTCGTCTAAAAAAATATCATATTCTTCAAATTTGATTTTTGAAAAGAATGCTAATTATATTAGTCTCTAAAAATTATAATTATCAATTAAATTAATTATTTTTCCAAAAAAAATATTTGAGTTACAAAATAATTTGTTGATGGTATTTCTATAATGACACGGCATCTAATTAGTTTATGACTTGTGTCACTTAGACATAAATAATGGGAAGCATGCATAAAAGGCTGGAATTGAAATAAACGTATTTGATGCAAGTTAAAATGATTATTTGACCAATTATTCCCATCCCATGGCCTAACTAAGTTTCTCTGTCACAAAAGCATCTCCAACGCTTTTGGGGTGTTATTTTCTTTCTCAAATTATCAACACATAGCATACACGTGGACGCTCCACTTTTGAAGGAAAAAGAGAATTTGTGTCACGATTTGCATAATCTAGTTGGCTTGTCACTGAACAAACTTTCCGAAGTTGATTTGTCAAACAATGGCCAAAATATCTAATAATAACTTAATACAAGAAAAATCATGACCACAGGAAACTCTCCGAAAACAATCTAGAAAGTTCATCAGACTTCCAATATGTTGTTGCAACTTAAAAACGCAACGAAACTCCTAAAAAATGAAAGTGAAAATATTTGCAACTCCAAAACGTTTTCAACCTTATAAAGAAAAAAAAAATCTCATTCGTTGAAAAGAACTTTAGTACTATATCATTATTATTTTCATTATTTATCTTTCACATTTTTAACGATAACAAATAATGTAAGATTTGTATAATATGTTCATAGCTAACATGTATTTGTCAACTTTGAACACATGCATTCTTTGATTGTTAAATTGTTGTCAGCCAAAAATTTAGTTGTGGTGAATGAATATAGTTGATAAATGATTAATTGATTACCCATGAAGCAAAGTGCCAAACCAAAATAAACATAAAAAAAAAAAAAAGCGTAAATTATTCATGATGTGGGTGCTTTTGCTTAGCGAGAATATTTTATTAGGAAATATTAGGTATATAAAGATTTTTATTAACTAGGTTAGCTGCAAATTTTTATATTAGTTGAAGAAGGATAATGAACATAACGGGAGATGTCAAAGAAAACAGAGAAGTTAGTTAAAATTAATTGACAAACATTTGTCTATTTTACTATATCTTAAAGTTTAAAAAAAGTTGGAATATCATATTTTAAAAAAAGAAACACGGTAAATGTGAACCTCTTCCTATATTTTATTTACTATTTACTTATTTAGTGTTAAATGAGAATATATATAATATTTTATAAGAATCAATTTTATTAAGCAAGGATGAGCATTTGAATTAGTAAAAACGAGAAGATCATGAAAAGAAGAAATAGAATAAACATGGCATCATTACAAAATTTTCCTCACTTTTGGTCATACCAATTTTCGTAAATCGATCGTAAATGCAATGTCTAATACAATTTAAATCTAGCGGGGTTAACTTAATGGACAATTTCATAGGAAACAATGTTCAAAATGTTCCCAACTATCTTATTTGTTATCATTGCGACAATAAAATTCCTCACTAAACTAATTGATCTCTCACTATGAATAGAAGCTGTGTGATAACAAATAAGACACAAAGGCTGCTATTAAATTAGAGAAGCACCATTCTTTTTCCAGTATTAATAATAAAAAAAAGAAGCCAATCTAATAATCCATGCCACCCATACCACCCATGCCACCAGCCATTGAAGGAGCTTCGTCATCCTTTGGGAGTTCAGAAACAACAGCTTCGGTTGTTGTCATCAATGATGATACACTGCACAAAAAATTGAATAAGCAAATATAAATAATAATAAAAAAAAAATCAGTGGATCAATAATTCCAAGGAAGATTTCTTAGCATTCTTTACCTGGCTGCATCAACCAAGGCGGTTCTAATAACCTTCAGTGGATCAATAATTCCAGCTTTAACCATATCGACATATTCACCTGATCATGGGAAAAAGAAGTAAATGGCAGATTCAGTAATGCTGCTTGCCCTTATCTTTTGGCATGTGAACTTCAATAAAACTAATAAATAAATAAAGCAAGAAACACTAACCTTTTGCTGCATCATATCCAAGATCAGGGTTGTTCTGTTCCAATAGTTTGCCAACAACAACAGCACCCTCAACTCCCGCATTTGATGCAATTGTGTGCACAGGAGTCTGGAATGTTTTTCAATTCAGTTGATAGTATAGCAAGTAAATAAGAGTGGAAATATCATAAAACATGCTACATCCAAAAAGAATGGAGGAGGAGACCTTAATTGAAACACTAAGTTATAGTAAAGATGAGCAATTTGTTTAGGATTTCTTTGTGTAAGATTTACACAGATGAAATAAACCAAAATTAAGCAGAAGTGTAACGGAAAAAAAGGAGAAAGAGAAGAGGAGGAGGAGGAGGGGGGGGGGGGATCTAACCTTTAAAGCATTTTGGATAATTTGTACACCTATCTTTTGATCGAAGTTGGCAGTTGGAAGATTATCCAACTCACTTGATGCATAAAGAAGTGCAACACCGCCACCTGCGCAGAAAATAATATGTAGTTGTGTTAGGTCATATTTAGGTTGTAAAACTTACTATACAACTGCCAGTGCTAATAACTTACCAGGTACTATGCCCTCCTCTACAGCGGCCTTGGTTGCATTCAACGCATCTGTCACTCTATCCTTCTTCTCACCAACTTCAGCCTCACTGGCTCCTCCAATCTGTGAAAGGCAAGTTTCTTATGTTAATATTATCATTGTAGAACCTTAACATGTTACCAGGTATGAAACCACTGAGAATCTGGATATAAACTTAAACCCACCTTAAGCACTGCAACACCCCCTGAAAGCTTGGCCAGTCTTTCCTGCAACTTTTCCTTGTCATAATCTGAAGTGCTGTTTTCAATTGCTGACCTAATCTGCTTGTTGAAAATATCACAAGAATCAAATCACAAAGGGAAACACACGATTTGGGTAATGTATACACCAATGAAGGTAGCACCAAATTTAAGAGGAGATCCACTCAAACCTGATCACATCTTTCCTCAATTGTTTTCTTGTCACCAGCTCCGTCAAGAATGACAGTATCATCTTTAGAAATTGTCACCTAGATTATTAAGAATTTCAGTTGTCAATCAGTTAAAATTAACCCAAGAAATTTATTTTGAGCTTAAACACTAGTTTCTTAATTATAGTGTACATGCTCTAACAAAACTCTATTATACATTAAATTAAAATTATATAACAAATCCAGCAAGTTGAGTTACCTTTTTGCAAGTGCCAAGCATTTCCAAATGCACTTTTTCAAGATTCATGCCAAGCTCTTCAGTGATAAGCTAAAAGGATACAGAAAGTGTATCATTCAACATGCTTGTAACATAGGATTTTACTTTATAGTAATAACTTCAGCAAACAGAATACTTACTTCACCTCCTGTGAGAACAGCAAGATCATGGAGGCCGGCCTTCCTGTTTTCACCAAAACCAGGGGCTTTGATGGCACATACCTGAGACAATGCAACAAATACCATACAAAATAAGAAAACAAAACATCCAAAATCTGAGTTGAACACAAAAATAAATCTTCTGACGGCTGTAACAAACCTTGATTCCAGCACGAAGCTTGTTTAGAATGAGAGTTGCAAGAGCATCACTTTCCACATCCTCCGCAACAATCAACAGAGGTCTTTGTTTCTGAAGACAGAAATGTTAATGAATATGCATACTTCAAAAGCTTATACACACACACACACAAACAAACAAACAAAAAAACAAATGAGAGGGGAGGAAGGAAATTGCCATTGCTCACCTTTAAAGCTAACTCTAATACTTTGACTATAGCATTTATACTTGAGATTTTCTTCTCATGGATTAGAATCAGTGGATCCTCAAGTTCCTGTGGTCACAATTTACATATAAGTGTATAACATTAAAAAGTGGTTATTTTATAAACTCTAAAGTAAGGAGGTAGAGAGGGAGCATACACATTTCTGGTTCTTCTGGTTAGTTATGAAATATGGAGATATGTATCCCCTGTCAAGCTTCATTCCTTCAACAACTTCCAACTCATTGTACAAAGTCTTGCCGTCCTGAAACAGTTTAAAGGTTAAGGCTGATCAGATGCAGAAAGTATCATGGGCATAGATATGCAAAACCTCCCCACACAAAGAAACTGACACCCGAAGAAAAACTAAAGTACCCAAGTTGAAAATACAAAAACTTACTGAGATTGTGATTACACCCTCTTTTCCAACTTTCTCCATAGCTTTTGCAATCAGCTCACCAATTTCTCTCTCCCCATTTGCCGATATTGTCCCAACCTATCATCATAAATTTTAAAATGGAAAGTTCAGTCTCAAAATATTCGCTGCTGCTGCCACAGTATCCTGATTATAAGCTCTAACGGAGGCACAGAGCTTGAAACACAAACCTGGGCTATCTCTTCAGAAGTACTAATCATCCTTGCTCTGCTTTTCAGGTTTGTCACCACAGCATCAACAGCCATATTTATACCTCGCCTCAGGTCCATTGCATTCATTCCAGCTGCAACGGACTTGCACCCTTCCGTAAAAATGGCTCGAGTAAGAACAGTAGCACAGGTGGTTCCTGCAAAAAGGAATAGTCCCTTGTTAGTCTATTACAGTAACAATATTACCGAAATAAATGCACAACATCAGCATAACAAATGTAACAGTATTTTGAAAAATATACTGTCTCGTATGAATAAAGACAAACCAATTTCCAACAGTAAGAAGTCCATGCATAACCATGAGTTAAGACTTAACTTACCATCACCAGCAACATCATTGGTTGCATTTGCAACCTGTTTTACAAGACTAGCACCAATGTTCTTGACCTTATCCATGAATACAATGCTCTTTGCAACAGTTACTCCATCTTTTGTTACTTTAGGGGCACCATAACTTTGCTCAATCACCACATTACGCCCCTAACATCAAAAGATACTTCACATCAACAATCAAGACTTGTGATCTAAGTCGTACCAATATGGGAATGTATTGAATAACACAAATACAAAAATTTGAATAAGGGATATGCTTGGAGACCAATACTTTTAGTGTGAAAATGGAAAAAGCCATCTAGTGTTGGTTCAAAAGTAAAGCAAAAACAAAGAGAAAGTGTTGTCCAACTAGAATTTCTATTTAAATAAATATGAAATACAGAACAGCAATATATATTAAAAAAAATATTATAACTACTTACTAAAACAATAAATTTTAACAGCATATTCATAAAAGTAAAAATAAAGATATAATAAAAGAAAAATAAGTCGTACAGACAAACTAATCTTAAATAATTCAACTAACAAACCTCTATCGTAAAAACATTCAATAAAAAGGAAAACTTTAGAGACGTAAAATCAAATAAGAGTACTCACCAAAAAAAAAAAAATTCAAATAAGAGTGCAGAGCATAACACAAATATTGGTATATCTACAATATAGCAATTCTGAAGTGTGCCGTCCATGCACCATAGCTGGTAATC
>JASCZI010182085.1:13264-24488 GCA_036250425.1 Stylosanthes scabra
CACCTGCGTAAGAAAAGTATTTAGTGTTGCAATATGATAAATTTGAACAAGGTAGTTTTAGGTTAGACTCACTTATAGCTAAATTAATCTCTTTCTCCGGCCTCATTGTCCTGAATTGACTCCTAGGCACCTCAAGATGCCACTCCCCATTAAATTCGAATATGATGTTGTATTTGTTATCATTCTTTTTGGTCAAAGCCCATGCCACACATCTATTCTTCAAGTCACGAGTGATCTTATTTACAGGGGCTGGGACCCTAGGTGTTACCGGGTTTTCCGGTTCTTCTGGGAAGTCGTCCAAGTCATAAAATTCCACCAATTCTTATTGTTCTCATTGTGGTTATTGTGGGGTCAACCCGAGGTCAAATGCTTTGTTGGGATCATATTCTTCTGCTTCTATTGTCACGGATGCAACCATCATTAGCCCTGGTGCATGTTGGCCTCTGTTTGTAAACAAAATGTGTTTTGTGATCAGAATTTTAAATGAAAATGAGCAAAATTTTATTCCAGAACAAATGAATTCAGATTGAGCAGATTTATGCATAAGTTTAATAAGAATGCTAAGAGATCCATAATAACTGATTCTAAGCAGGATTATAAATAAAAATGAGCAGAACTGTAAAAGAATGATTTTCAAGAGAACTTACATCTTATTAAGAGTGGGGGCAGCTTCCCTTTCTTGTTTTTCCATCTCTCGTGCCTCTGCAACAACACCTTCTACTGCTCTTCTTATAGCAAGATCAGTTTCACTTTCACTTGCGTTTTTCATCGCTGTTGTTCTCTTTGACTTATACTGCACTTCAGCTTCATCGCAAGCTTTGATTTCAGCATCGGCTTCCTCCTTCTTCCTTTCATTGTCCTTTTCAGCTCGTTCACATTCTGCCATATACCCGTCAAGTAGTTCAGGAGGTTCAGGTCCAATCTCTATAATAGGTTCAGGTCCACCCTCTATGTTAGATTCAGGCCGAGGCTGAGGTCCAATATCTATGATTGGTTCAGGCTGAGGCTGAGGTCCAATCTGTATAGTAGGTTCAGGCTTGGCTTCAGGCTCAGGAATGGTTGCAGCTTGAACAGGGATGTCCATCTGTGGTTGCACAGGGTTGGTCTCACTGTAACAAAATGATTTTGAGCATAATTTTATTAGAAACAAGAAATGAGCAGAATAATATGATGAGAACCATAAGTAAGCAGAATAATATTAGAAAATGAGCAGAATATTAATGAGCAGAATAATATTAAAAATAACGATCAGAATTTTTACACTTCTTTTGCTGTTGTTTTTGTCTTCTTCTTAGGAGGTTCAGGCTCGGCCTCAAGCTCAGGAATGATTGCAGCTTGAACAAGGACGTCCATCCGTGGTTGCACAGGGTTGGTGTCACTGTAACAAAACGATTTTGGGCAGAACTTTATTAGAAATAAGAAATGAGCAGAATAATATGATGAGAACCATAAGTGAGCAGAATAATATTAGAAAATGAGCAGAATATTAATGAGCAGAATTATCACCCTTTTCCTGCTCCTGTTTTCTTCTTCTTGTTTTGTCCTTCTTTACTTGGCACTTTCATCTTCGCGGCATGATCAAATTGTTTGGCAAGTGTCGGCTCTCTTTCCTTTTTTGCCTTCTCCTCTCTTCTCCTCTTTGATCTCTCCTCTCTCTCTCTCTTTTGTCTTTGATGTCTGTTGTTTGATCAAAATTTTATCCAAATGTATCAACCAGAGTTTATAACATGTGCATGAAACAAAGGGGAAACAAAGAACTCACATCGCACTGTCTTCTTCCTTTTTCTTCGACCTTCTTTCGCATTGCACTTCTAGTTCAGGTTTTGGTTCAGGTTCGGAATCCGTGGTCTGGTATTCCTCCTCTTCTAAATCTTCATCAGACTCGGATTCCAAGCTATCTGATTCTTCTTTTTGTTTTTTATCCTTTCCCTCTTGTCTTTTTCTCTCTTCTTTCTTCTTTCGAGCCCTCATTTTGGCTCTTTGGATCAATCCCTACATCAAGAGACCAGAAGATAAGAAAATTTCAAGACAGAATTAGAATGTTGAATCAGAATGAGCAGAATGAGAAATTCAATTTTTTGGAGGATTTATACTTACAGTTATATCTTCGTCTTCAACCCGAATCTTCTCTGTCAGATTGTCTCTGCACCACCGTTGTATCCATGGAGGCGGGGCATTCGGTTCGTTCAAGCTGTTGCCTTCGTACCTTTCCTTGAAATATATGATCTGCAAGACGAAGTGGCAACCCTTCACAGCTTGACTACCTTTTTCTTGGTACTCTTTAATTCCTTCAATCAGGAAAGAGTTGACATGATGAGCCCAATTCCTTCCCCTTGTCTTATCAATATCTCTTATAACTGGAAGATGTATGGGGCTGCTGTAGTGACTGGATGTAGGCAAAAGAAAGGCCTTCTGGATGAACAATCCGAATGCTCTTTTGAAGGTCCTCTTTTCCAATTCAGTTCCGATCGGACACTCCTTCACCATGTTCTGTACAAAGGTCAATGACTTTCCTTTGAACAGTTTGAGGGCTTCCTTCTCTTCATCATTAAGCTTGTCCTCGAAAGTCTTTTGTTTCTTCTCAAACAGTTCACCTGCAACACGAGTTGAGCAGAATTGATATGGATGGTTGAGCAGAATGTAAATAAATATGGAACGAAAAAGGATACGAATTAAGACTAACCCTTGTAGTTCAGACCGAAGGCATGACCCACCTTCTCGGAGGTGATCAGAAATTCACCAACACATGTGCTAATTGTGTTGGTGAAAACGTCGTAGCTCCACACAAGCTCATTCAATATTTTATGGTTGATGTAATCATTTGGGAGGTGTTGAAATGCTCCCAAACCCATCTCATCAACTAGAGCTTTCTTGTGATTGGAGAGTTCCTCATATATTGCCCTGAACTTCATCGGAGTGCATCTTGAGTCACTCTGCTTCTGCGGATTAAGGAAAGAATTAGGTTAGAGGAATGCTTGGCATGAATTTATGGAAAGATAAAAACTCAATAATCATATATCTTACCTCAGGTCTCTTTACTGTTCTAGTCTTCTGACAGTTGATTTTGCCTTTGCCTTCCCCTTCGCCTTTGTTGTAGGACTTGGTTTTTCCTTCGCTCCCCCCTTACCCTTTGCTGTATGTTTGTGGATCACTTTCTTTGTAGTCATTCTGTTCAACAAACCAAAACTGAGCAGAATTAGAAATTACAATGCAAATTCTTTTTTTTTAGCAGAATAGTCTAATCAAACAGAGCAAATTTTGATTAGATTTTGAAAATTAATTTACCAGATTTTCTTAATTGATCATATAACTCATTATTTGATGATTTCAAAAATCCCAAATAGGTAATGCAAGTCTGTTTTGAGCAGAATTTTAAAAGAATTGAGCAGAATCCCAAGAAAGTGATCAATAACCTTTCAATGATCTAAAAAAATTCATATTCAAACTATAATAAGAATGCATGTCCATTTATAAGCAGAATTTTCATACCAATGTGAGCAGAATACAACCTCTTGCCACTCTTGCCATTTACTATTCAAGTATCACAAATGCTCATATCCAAAGCCAAATTAATCACGCAAGTCCGATTTTTAGCACCAATTAGAGAACAATTTCAAAATGATTTGAGCAGAATTTGGCCATGAATAAATCAGAATCAAAGTGCATCATTACATATTAAACCATTTTTTAGAATTAACCATTCAATTAAGCATGCAAGTCCAAAATTGAGCACCTATTTGTTTCAGACTTAGCAGAATCCAAAATTCAGTTTCATTCCAAAATACAAATGCAAATCCATTTTGATACAAGAAATTAGAATGCTAGACCATTTTTAAACATTCAAGGATCTGAATCACTAAGACCTAGAACAAAATAAGACTGCAAACAAATGTGAGCAGAATTTTGATACGAAATTGAGCAGGACCCTAAAACAAATGATCCCAAATAAATAGTTTCAAAAACAAATATGAGCAGAAAAGCACAAATCAACGTACAAGCAGAATTTCGTTTACAGTTTCAAAAACCTAATTATAATCCGAACCTTTGCCCTAAAAAATCCTTAAAGCCATTAACAGATACTGCAACCAAATCGAAAGTATCAACGAACTCACATTGAGCAGAATTCAGTATATTACCTTTTTTCCTCTTCGATTGATGGGTTTGTGAGGCTTTTTTGTTTGTGATTCTGCTTAAATGGGGATCCCGAAACCAAAACGAAGCTCCACTTCTTCTTTGTTTGTGTAGAGGAAACGAGAGTGATTTTGATTTTGGTTAGAGGTTTTCTTTTAGGGTCTGTGTGGTTTTTTTGAAAGAGGCGGTTACAATTTTGCTAGTGTAGTGGGAGGGAGAGATGGTGAGAAGTAGAGGAAATATGTGTGGGGTTGTTCGCGTGTTTAAAGGAGGCTAGGTATGCCGCGTGAGAAACGCGTGGGGTGAAGGTGTGTGTGATGTGCACTACACGCGCCTTGGATGGGAATGGGGAAATTTTGTATGTATGATGTGTTTGTGTGTACATGTAACAAAATTGAAAAAAATATTATAATAAAACCATAACTGATGATTAATAAAAAAATATTTATACTTATAAAGGATATTAACCATCAAAATATAATGAAAAAAATATTTTCCAATGCATTATGATAAATTATAATTTAATTAGTTTGGTTTAATTTTTATTTGTTTGTTTTATTTTTATTAGTTTTTTATTTTTAAAAAAGTAATCAATTGACTATGGCAAATAAAAGATCATAACAAACCATATCTAATTGTTGTTGTTTTAACTTCTTTTTATTTAACAATGATAAAATAAACTATAAAATAGTTAATTGAGTACAAGTATAAAATTTTTTTATCAATACTATAATTGTGTTATCCTTCAATTTTATCTATTTTTTTATTTATCTTCTTTCATTGATAAAATATGTATTCCATTTTGTACAAGCCAAGAGAAAAATGGCCTCCCAAAACTAAGAAATTTTATATACTGAAGTCCTTTAATTTTTATATTAGCCCCTAATTTTTTTAGTTTTTTCCGTACATAATTATATTTTCTATTTGGCTCCCTCATTTCATAAAAATTATTAAATTAATACGTATAAAATTAACAAATATAATCATAAAAAATGAATACATGAAAATTAATGAATACAAAATTTAGAAAATAGTTATGTCTTTCATATAATTGTATGATTTTAAGTATAATTAAATTGTATATTCATTCTCCTTCACAGCCACAGCTTGAGGCACGTAAATTGGCTCAGTGCTCTGCAGCCACAGCCTGAGGCACTGTCTTGCTGAACCAATGCCGCAGGCAAGCGGCACTCACATGGAGTGCCGCACCCAGTGCATGAGGCACTGTTTTTTTTCTTTTTTGTTACTCGACCTTTGCATGCGACACTACTAACACAAAGCAAAAAAGTAAATATACATATTTATATTTACATTGGTAAATACTATATTAATAATATTTATTTAAAAAAATCTATTTTGAATAAAGATAAAAAAGAGGAATATACTTTATAATAAATAATAATAAATACGAGGGACTAAATGAGAAATTTTAAAACATACGCATTTCACATAAATATTATTATAGTACTCGATAACCAAAAAAAATTAGTTAATATCAATTAATGATATAATAAAAAATTAATTCATTTATAATAAGGGAGCGACTCTGATGAGGAAGATGACTTTGCTCATCATGGGATGAGTATCTATTGTCGGCACGGAGAGTAAGACGTGTGTTGGGAATGATGCAACTACGAACAGTTTGTTGCAGCTTTACAGTTATCGTTGTATAGGCATGTGTTTGCGACGTGACAGTGTTAACGGTGGTTGGACAGTAATCAGTAATCACCCAAATTAGGAACGTGAGCTTTTTTTGTTGGGCTTGTTGCAAGGTAGTCTCTATTTGATATTTGGAACCATCAACAAGCTAGTCTTTATTTTTTGGAACCAATGGGAGTGGGGCAATGTTTGGCCTTCAGGAGAGTTCATGCACCCCGAATGACTAACCTTGTCAAGATTTAGGGTTCGAAGTGGTGAATTTGGGGAAACGGCTTTGTGCAAAGGAGTCGTCGCTGCCGCTAACAACCATAAACTATATATAACATTTTTATTTATTTATTTATACATATTTTTTATTTATTTTGTTTGTTTATGGAAGACTTTATGTTTTATCTGATTTGGCTCTTTAAAAAGACTGATCTGACCTAAAAACCTATTAAAAAATAAGTTAATAAAATTTTTTAATAAAAATAATAAATGATTTTAATTGCAAACAAATGAAACTTTACATAATAAAAAATACTTATATTACATTTTTATAAATATATTTATTTAATCTATATTATTATATAAAAGCGCTGGAGGAGTTTTGGTGTTCAACTTTTATTTCTCTTTTACCCCTATTAATATAAAGCACAGCTAATAACTGTCGTTAATAAATTTTGGGCTATTGAGTCATTTAAAAATGGTACGTCAAAAAGGTTAGAACAGTTTTGATATTCAACTTTTGTTCCCTCTATTACCCTTATTATATTAAGAACAATTAATCATTGCAGTAGATAATTATTGGGCTATTAAGTCATTAAAAGATAAAAGGACACATAAACTAACCGCCAACACTCCAATTAACTCACTAAATAAAGATATAACCGCCTAAAACAATCTAAAACATATTTAAAAATTCTATTCAACTGTGCTTAAATCTCCTGCGATCATTTTTTCGAAATTTTCTCCGTAGGCTTCTTTTCTTTGTCTACCTCCTACTCATTTGGTTTTCATTTTATCATGTATTTGCTTCCATTTTAGTTTTTACTCTTCTTTTGGGTTATTCTTCTGTTGTATGCTACCTTTTTATATATATTTTCTGATTGCGATTTATTTTTTGAATAGCAACCGGTGGGTGATAATTAATGGTTGCTGCTGCTTGGAATTGAAAGAAAGTAACTTCTTCGATTTATCCTTATAGTACTCAATATCTTCTTTTTTTTTAATTGTCAAACAGTGTAGTAAATGTTACATGATAAAAAAAAGCACTCGCTTTTAAAAGCATGACGTACTATATTATTACTTTATGATCCAATTTAATTTAATTTGCAGAAATATACAATATTTTCACTCATTCTATCTTTATGTGTTTACTATCTTTATGTGTTTACTGTGTTTTATATTCTTCATGTTTTATTAAACAAAACCACGTAATACAATTGTTGTGTACTAATTGTTGCTTAGGAGAAATAAAGAATGGAATTGAAAAAAAAAATTAATCTCCATTTTGTTCTAATGAATTTTGTATGTCTTCAGAATATGTTATTTTTATTCTTTGTTAATTATATTTTGATTTCCCATTTGTTTAAAGAGGTACCCAAAAAAATATATAACAAATAATGTTTATAGTCTTTAATTTATCAACATATTTTAAGATAATAGCGTGAATAAGAAAAATTTATTACAAGCTTGCAAATTAAATATAATGAAAAATTATGTATAATAGATAAGAAAACTAAAAATACGACAAAATTAAGATATACCTTGAAAATAACCCGATGATGCATAAAAATAAATTATGTTTTTGTTATTGTGTGTAATTACAATTATTGGAATAAAAATTATTTGATAATAAAAAATTTCAAATGGCTAATATCTACGTTAAAAAGGAATAAGAGAATTTTCAATGTGAAAAATAAAGAAGGTGGGGTTCTCCCAACAAGTCACACACAAAGTAGTATATATATATATATATCTTTTTTTCTTTTTCTTTGTTGAAGATTTATAATTTATAATCATAATTTATAAAATCCATGCAAAAGACATGAAAGAGATAATGAAAATTCATTATTTATTTTGAACTCTTTAAGTGATAACACAAATTGTTTATGACAAAAATAATATTATAATAAAGAGAGAGCACTCTTAAATTATTTATCTATTTTTTAAAAAATATTAAGTTAAAACTAAAATATAAATTACAAAAAAGGTGTAGAGTTCTAAATTTGATATTTGATTACATTAAAATTTCTTTTAAATTAAATTTAAATTGTATTATAAAAAGATAAATACTTTAGAATAACATTTGTTTGGCATAATAGCATTGACAAAGTTTAAGATTTAGTTGAGAAATAATGTATATGACATTAATTTAAAATAAATTACTAGAGGTTGGATTTTAATTATTTTTAATGAATTTTTTTTATATTTTTATTATTTTAATTTGATAATTAATAATTTAAAATATAAAATTAAAAATTATTCAAAAATAAAAAACAAATATTACATAAGTTATTTAACATTTAAAATATATAGAATAGATCAATTTTATTTAAATAAGATATAATAAAAAAATACTATGTTATTAATAGGAGCAACAAAATTAAGATGAAGATTTATTAATCTTATTTGTAAATTAGTTATTTATTATTTTTGTTTTTTTCTTTCATTTGTTTTTCTAAGACATACAGTGATGTATTTTTTATTATATATTAAAATATATAATTTAAAAATACATAATTATAAAAAAATATAATTTTTTATCAACAATTATATACTTTTATTAATTTATTATTATTATTTTCTGAATAAAATACTAAATTATATTTTAGTTTTTTAGTCTCCAAACTAAAAAATAAAATAAAAAATTATTGACTACCAGTAATTAAATAATTACTAAAGGTTAAGTGAATGTAGAGAATGTAGAAGAGAAAAAAAAAATAAGTGGAGTCCGATTAACAAAAATGTAACTGTTAAATGAATAAATGGAAAGTTATCTAAATACATTTTTGATTTATATAGTTTGATTTTATTAGCATCAATCAACATTTTGACATAAGAACGATTTTTTTATCAGAATTTATAATCTCTTTAGCATGTCGAACAATGGTTCGTTGCACTTGCAACTTTTTAAGATCGAAAAGTAAATATGTACAATCTATTTTAAAGTTAAAAGTTTTACGAAGTCAATATGTAAAATGAAATTTATGTTTCAATATATATAGTTTTGATTTAATAAGTAGGAGAAACATGCAAACAATATGTTGATTTAACAAGTAGGAAAAACAGACAAACAATGTATGATCCGTAATTTTTTGTGGTATGTTTTTTTTATCTTTTATTAGTTCTTATCCAAATTAATAAAAATTACAAACATATAAGTATATTGGATAAAATAGTTATTTTGTTATTCAATAATATATTTTAGAAATTATAATAATTATTTGTTTAAAATTAATAAAAAAAAAAGAGTGGCTGATCAGGCATGGCACTGCCTGTGAAGCCACTAATAATTATAAATATGAATGATTTTTTTAGAATGGTTAGAAGATTAAAAAAAACAAGTCTAATAATATATTATATAACTCTTTATTTAAAATTAAAAAAAATTATACATTTTAAATATAAAGAATTTAGTATAACCTAATATATATAAATAGATTAGTCTATTAGGTTTTACATGCTTTACAAAGAGCCTAAAATCTGGCCTCAGTAAGTAAAAAAACTTTCACAAAAGTTTAAGCATGATATATTTATTAAATAAACTTGGTTTGCGCGACCTATTATCATCTGGGTTTTACTATTTTTTTTTTGTAAATTTTTTTTCGTTCTTATTAATCATATTTTTTCGGCTGCACTACCTCTGGTATAAATAAACCATGCTCTAATAATGCTTTCGAGAAAAATAATATTGGTATAGGTTAATAGTATTCCTTACATAGTTTAATCTCCTGCTCAACTACAATTTCTTACTTCAAGACTTCCATATCAGTATCCTACCTAGGCCAAGCCCCACCCACAGGCCCAAACAATGCAAATACTACAAAAAAGGTATTAAACTACATTACTTAACCTTCCTTTCTATCTCACCGCCCAACACTCTATAAAAAAGAAAAACAACCCCCACCTTTCCAAATATTCCAGCCCAAGAAACCCCATCTACCTCTCTACACAAAATGACAAAAATCAAACCAAAATTTCAAAAAGGCCCAACTTCCTTAATTATGATTACTCACTAATTATTAACACCCTTCATTATGCTAACATCATCCGACAGAACCCGCTGTCGCACCTGCACCTGCTTTATCGCAGACATGCTCCCTGCGCTTTCTTTACACTTCCACACGTCCCTCATCCAACGGCTACACATACCCTCCTCACATGATGAACGAGATCCTTTTCCTCATCAAAGTGCTGGACTTATAATTATTATTGAGTTATGTTATTTGTTATGTATATTTTAACTAGTATATATATCCATCCGATGCTAAGGAAATGATTAGCATTTTTATATTTTAAAATTAAATTATTTTTCATATGTATTTATGGAATGATTTTTGAAAGATAAGGTACGTATATTTTTTGTTTCTAAAATTTCTCAAAAAATTTAAAAATAAATATTTTATTTATTTAGGGAGTATTTTTGAAACATTTTAGCAAACCACAAGGATAAAAATATTTTACGTTTTCTTAATTATAAACATTGTGTGAATTATATCGATTATATATTATATTTAACCATCAAGATTAATAATGTGAGATATAATTATATCAATATAGACTAATTACTA
Organism: Stylosanthes scabra; assembly: GCA_036250425.1. NCBI lineage: Eukaryota > Viridiplantae > Streptophyta > Magnoliopsida > Fabales > Fabaceae > Stylosanthes > Stylosanthes scabra. The sequence continues at coordinate 23,830 of JASCZI010182085.1, forward strand.
TTTTAGTGGTCATCAAATAAGAACACTTTTAATAGAAATAAAATTGATTTGTAAATTTAAGCCATTAATCATATATGATATATATTTTAATGTTAAATTCCAGAAGAAAAAAAAAATCAAAATAACTGCAACTAAACATTTTAAATTTATAGAATACAACTCTATGAAATCAAATTTTAATATCCTACTCTTTTTGTGCAAGAATTTATATTCTCTTTTATCGTATTTATTAATCAATGTTAGATATGATACTTTTAAAACTCAATGGTTAATTTCTAATAATCCCTTATAAAAACCAAATAAAAATAATAAAAATAAATATTGATTTTAAGAATAAAAAATAACCGAAGAATTTTAATTTATATACTCTATCATATCTAAATCATAAAAATACTTGTACATTTATAAAAAGGATAAAATTTTAATTTATACCTGTTATAAATTAACTTTGTTCATAACCGAAAAATATATTATTATTGTATGAAACAATTACAATAAAAGAAAAAAATGATAAAAGTCAATTCACTACAACATTCTCATGCTGTACCGACGATTATTATCGACGGCTTTATGGACACGGCCCCTACCGATGGCCTAGCCGTCGATAATAATATTACAACCGTCGGTACTATTCTCCAAATAATACACGTTTATGATGC
>JASCZI010182086.1:9500-25380 GCA_036250425.1 Stylosanthes scabra
TTTACTCAAGTTTAGAGCTCTCATGCTTCAAAGTGAATAGATCAGAGCTTCGTGCTGATAATGTGTTAGAAAACTTAGGCTATAAAAGAGAGAATAAGAGAAAAGCAAGAGAGAAAGCTAGAGAGAGTAAGAGAGAGAATTTCTTATTGATTTCTGAATATATAAATCTTATGAAATGATAGCCCTATTTATAGTAAAAGATTTACTATTACATGAAAAGGAATGAACGTCTATGATTCATTTACTATGCAGCATAGTAACTTGATTAGGAATGGACGACCATGATTCATTGGGTTACTATGCACTGCATAGTAACCGGCGGCTTAGCCGCCCCACTTGTTTATAACAATTACAAGTTTATTTAATTATTTTCTCATAAATGGGGCACTTGAGAATCCGCACAGAGAGAATTCCTCTCTCACAATATTCCTCCAATGTTTTTCTATTTAAAATAATAATAAAAAGTAAATTCGTCCTTGCAAATTCTATTTTAAAAAATGTATAACAAATATTTGAATAAAAAAATAATCTGCTCCTGAGTCCCGATGAATTTGCTTTTTTAAAATAAAAAGAAATGAGTTCCTCCAACAAAATTGTTAATGTTAAAAGTGCAACAACCTGTGATGCTCCTCCCATATTTCCAAAAGTTACCAACAATCCCAATTTTTAGAATTTCACCTCAGCAAATTCTATATTAAGACTTTGGAGGATACTGCGATAAAAATTCAATAATTGTCTTTATATAAAGAATTTATTTTTTTATTGAAAAAAAATTATATGGTTAATTTAAAGTCCCACATCAATTGAAAAGAAGAACGAAACACGCCTTAAATTATAAGAGTATGGATACTTCTCCCTAGCATGACGCAGCGGCCTGGGATATTACAGTTAATAATAAATCAAACTTTTAAAATATGACTAAAAAAAATCTACACAAAAAATCTACGTGAAAAAATGTTGATGCCAAAAATTTGTACCTTATCATGATTAGTGTAGTGCCCGTGCCATACAATGACTTGCCAAACACAATAAGAAAGATAAAATATTAACAGTAAATTTTACGCTAACAATCAAAGTGCATTATGACCAATTATGATTTAGCTTGGTTTTTATTTATTAATTTTTAAAACAACTGAACATACACTATAGTGTATTGAATAGTCATATTAAAATGACAATATTAGGATAAAATTGGTAATACTTACATTTGTAAATATTTATATTGATTTTGCTATATATATTATAGTGCGTAATTTTTTATTTTAAAATAATTTACTATTTTTTTAATCAAGTTTAGAATTATAGAAATAAAAATGTAAATTTATTTTTTTATTAAAAACTATAGAAAAGCGGCTAAAGTATGGTAATATTGTTCCTCTTTACTTTTTTATATTTACTTTTTGATAATTATAATGTAATGTATGACAATATTAAAGTGATGAATATTATTCAAATAATAAATTAAAATAGTGAATAATATATTGCTAAAAAATTTAAAATTATTCTTTAAAAACGATAAAGAAGTGGTTGAACATAATGAAATAAAAATATTGAAATGATGAATATTAATCAAATAATAAATTAAAAAGATAAACAATATACTCACAAAAATTATGTAGGATCATGTATCTTAATAATGGGATATATAGTCACCTCCCAAGTCAACGGAAGCTACCAGGCCAAAGACCCCAAATTGCCAAAATACTTGGAAAAAGCAAAAGAGCTGCTAAGCTCTTTCCAAAAAGTACAGATGAAGCACATTCCCCGGAAGGAGAATGACCGGGCGAACACTCTGTCAAAACTGGCAAGTACTAAGCCAGGCAGAGGCAACCGCACCCTCATCCAGGAAACCAAAGAAAAGCCGTCGATAGAAGAAGCTCAAACGGTGTTATCAGTCTCGGAGAGTCAAAGCTGGAAACACCCCATCATGAAGTTCCTGATAAGCGGGATCCTCCCAGGAGACAAAGGTGAGGCCAACAAACTCAGAAGAGAAGCGGCGAACTACACAATAGTAGCCGGCGAACTATACAAAAGAGGAGCAACAACCCCACTCTTAAAGTGCGCGGAAGAAGAAAAAATTCAAATAATCCTTGCAGAAGCACATGAAGGTACCTGCGGGCACCACCAGGGAGCAAAAGCCCTCGTAAGGAAAATCCTTCTAGCCGGCATATACTGGCCGACCATGCAAGCAGACGCCAGATCACATGTCGAAAAGTGCCAAAGGTGCCAAGAGCACTCGAAGCTGCAGAAAGTGCCAGCAGCCGAACTATCAACCATCACGGCTCCCTGGCCGTTCGATAAATGGGGAATCGACCTCCTAGGACCCTTCCCCAAAGGCCCGGGGCAAGTGAAGTACCTAATCGTGGCAATCGACTACTTTACAAAGTGGGTGGAGGCTGAAGCATTAGCGTCAATCACAGCAACACAATGCAAAAGGTTCGTTTGGAACAACATCATCACCAGATTTGGAATACCAAGAGTCATCACAACTGACAATGGGACACAATTCATGGACAAAAAGTTCAAAGAATTCCTAGAAGGATTCCGGATCCATCAACAATTCTCGTCCGTGGAACATCCGCAAGCAAACGGGCAAGTCGAAGCCATGAACAAAATAATCTTAAACGGATTAAAAAAGAGGCTCGACGAGAAGAAAGGATGTTGGGCGGAAGAGCTCGGAAGCGTGCTCTGGGCCTACAGGACCAAGAACCGTCGGCAACAGGGATAACACCTTTCCGACTTACCTTCGGGACAGAAGCCATGATCCCCCTGGAAATAGCAGAGCAAACCATCCGGGTATCAAACTATGACCCGGAGGAAAACCAAGGCGGAAGAGCAACAGAAGTCGACACAGTCTCTGAAATAAGAGATGCAACAAGAATAAAGCAGCAAGCGGTAAAAGCACTCTTAGTCGCCAAATACAACAAAAAGATCAAGAAACGGGACCTAGAAGAAGGGGACCTGGTACTACGGCGGGCGGATATAGGAGGGAAGAATGAAGCCCAAGGAAAGCTAGGAGCAAACTGGGAAGGCCCTTACCGGGTAGTTCAAGCACTCAGAAAAGGCGCCTACAAGCTCAGCACCATAGAAGGAGGACAAGTTCCGAGGACTTGGCACATATCCAACCTCAGAAAGTACCACATGTAAACGAACGTAGCAGCATGTACTCTTTTTCCTTCCATCTATCATTTTTCCCCAAAAATAAGGGTTTTTTGGATGGAAAGGTTTTAACGAGGCATGTAAGCGTTCCGGTCACACTGGCCGTCAAAGATTAATAAAAAAGAAGTATTTTTACTCATTCTTTAGAGTTTTTTTCTCAAGTTTTTCTTAGCTTTACGTCGCCACCCAAAAGCACAAAAAACGCAAACAACAAACAAAGGCATTTCTTCTACAAAAGAAAACAAAAATGCCAAAGAGCCTGGGAGCCCTTAGCTCAAAAAGCGGCATAAAATAACCCAAAGGGCCACCTTTAAAGCGGAAGAACCAAACTCCGCCGCTCCACCCCGGATTGATCACCCGGGAGATGCGATGCACACAAACGAATAAAGCTTCGCAAAAAAGATTCTCAAAATCTAAGCAAGCAAAAATAATACACGAACAAGTAAAGCTTTGCAACGGAGTATATAAAGCAAGCTGAAGTATAATAACCAAAATACTATCAAAAACAAAAACAGAGGTGTCCAAACACAAGACAAAAAAGAAATCAAAGAGTTTCACAAAATTTACAAAAGTTAAGTGGGGCATACCCCACCCTCCCCACCTGCAACCTCCTCTACACGCTGCTCCTCGACCCTCGGTCCCGGCTGCTCCACAGGCCTCGGCTGCTCTACAGATTCCGGCTGACTCTGCGCCTCCACCTTAGGATTATAAATCCTCTTGGCCTTGGGATCCCAGCGCGTATCCAGAGTGATCATCGAGTAGTCAATAGCAGGATTCAAATGACGAACTTGGTCCATCAATATCTCGAAAGTCTCTTGTACCATTTTCTCAGTTTCCTCCCCCAATGACTTCCACTCGTCCCGCCAATGAATCGCAGCAGCCTCAGCCTCATCCAATGCCGTCTGCTTCCCTTTTAAAGATTGAGCAAGAGACTCAACCTTCTTTTCTTCCTGAGTCAAAGCAGAACGGCAGGACTCGAGCTCGGTAGCCTGGGACTTAGCTTTCCTTTCCACCTCCTCCATACGAGCAGTGGCGGAAAGGCGCTCCCCCTCAGCACACCGCAACTCATCCTCCAAGGACTTAATTTTAGCATGAAGAAGGGGAGCAGCCAAGGCAGAATCCCTCTCTGCGGTCAGCATTTCAATCTGTTCTCGAGCAGCCGCCAACTCCTTCTCCAGCTGCACCTTCGCCGCAAACGCCTTCTCCACACCAACCTAAGAAAAGGCAAAGATCAAAACAACCAAACTTCAATAAACAAAACGCTGCAGAAACTACAAACATAGACAGAAAGTCACAGCACCAGACCTGAAGGCAAGCAGTGAGTTGGCAAGCGAAAAACTGAGCAGTTCCGAGCAGCTGCTCCGGAACCAGGGGCTCAAGGACCTCACGAGTCGAGGAGTTCGTGAGACCAGCATCCAGCGCAGCCCGGAAGTTATAGTCCGGCGGAAAAGCACGGTCAATAGGGTTCACCTTGTGTTTCCAAGAGGAATCACCCCCCAATGCCGCTTCCTCGGCAGAAGTGTCCAACACTTTCCGCTTCCACCTCTTCTACCTCAGATCAGCAGCCGGATCCTCCTTTATGCCTTCCTCCTTTTCCACAGAAAAAGGCTTAGCAGGAGCGGCACTCGTCGACTTCCCCTTAGTCTTAGAGACACCCGGGGAAGAGACCGGAGGCATAACCGGAGTCGGAACAGCACCAGAGACTGAGACACCGGAAGAGGTGGTAGGGACCCTGGAAGACGGAAGAATAGAGCGAGGACCCGCCCCTTCCGCCTCCTTCATTCTCTGCTTCAGACGGTCGAAACGACTCTGTTTCTCCATGTCTTGAAGCAAGCTATCTGCAAAAGGCACAAATGATAAGATCCTAAAGCAGAAATCAACAGGGTATTAAACACAAAACGAGAGCAACGAACACAGAAGTAATACCAAGAAACGCCCCAACATCAGCATCATTATGGTCCAAAATCCAACGATATTTGAAGTTGGACTTCTTCCCCAAACCAGCCGGAAGAGACTGGAGAAAATCAAACGCCAAGGTCTCCAAGGGATCTATCGCAGTTATACGAAAATCCCCCACCTCAGCATTCCAGTACACCCACGGAAAGGGCACACCTTCATCATTCAGCCAAAACGGCCGCTTACCAGGAAAAGGCAAAACTTTGAAGTAATGCCATTTAAACTCTTGAATAGACTCTTCGAAAGAGTCAAAGAGCTTTCGACCCTGATAAGCGCGGAAGGACATGAACCCTTTCCCAGGAGGAGGAGCATGGAGTTGGTAAGTGTACAGAAACACACGCCACGAAGGGCGAAACCCAAAATGCAAACACACCCGCTCGAAGGTGCGAAGGAAACCCCACCCATTTAAGTGAAGCTGGCTACCCGCCACGTGACACCGAGACAAAACCTGCGTCTGGAAGTCGGTAAAAGGTAACCGAACACCCAAACGGATAAAAAGCTCACTGTAAACGCACAAGAAAGGAACCCTGCCCTCAGGAGCCCGGAAGGGCAACCGGTCGGAAGGTCCAGCGGCCTCCAGCACATAATCCCCCTCGGCCGCCCCATCAGCCGTCAATCTCATCTCACGGCGGAGCTCGGGAAGCACATCTGCCTCTATCACCGAGGGCTGGGTGAAAATCTCTTCATCAACCCAGCCATACAACTCCCTCTCAACCACGGAGAGCACCCGGGGGACACGAACATTTTGACAAGACTTCTTCTTCGCCATTTCCAAAAATAACTTAAGACTGCAAAGGAAGGCAGAACCCACAATCAAAAAAAACAAGGGAAGAAGACAGAACGCAAACGCAGAAACGCTCGGAAAGCAGAAACCGACAAAACGAGAGGCGAAGAGGAAGAAGAAGGAGGAACAAATGGCGAAAAAGCCCAAACCAAGAAATGTACTCGAAACTCAGAAAAACAACAATGCAGCACAACGACAAAAAGCAAAACGAAGATGAAAGAAGATACCTGCAAAGTTGAGGAAGATCCTGAGAACGCAGACAGCACCGAAATCTTGAAGAAACTCTCACAAAGCAAAGTGCAGAAGAGAGAAGACGAAAAGAGAGAAAGACAGAGAAAGAAAGACTTGAGTAGCCCCAATGCTTCTTGAACACGCCTTGGGGAACTAAAGGGGGCAATTGATGGGACGGTTTCGAAAATCGCACCCCCCATAAAGGTTAATGAAAAGTCATCATTACCTCCTGACACGTCAGCAAGAAAAAACAAAAAAAAAGGGGGGAACGTCCCCCCCGAAACAAATGGATCCCAGAGAGACACGTAGCAAACGGAAGATACGAAACCGGAACCACCTCACAACCCTCATACGTCAAGTCACCGGAAGCTAACAAAAATCGCCCGGAAGACATCCAAAAATGGGGTTCATAACTCGCAAGCTTGGCCCAAAAAAAAGCCTCAAGCTCCCTAGTGGGGGCAATGTTACGGACCAGCCTCCAAGGTCCAAATTACCAAGGAATAAGGCCATAAATAAATGGCCTAAACAAAGAAGAATCATCTAAAATAGGAAAGATATGATACAATCTTAACAGATCCCAAAAGATCTCAACCACCCGCAGCTATATAAGCAGGGGGCATCACCCCCTCAAGGTACGCATTCTCTTAACCTACCCCATTCTACTAGATCTGGAATCCCATAATCCTATTCTGGGCTTCTAGAGCTATTCACCTCTACATTAACCCCTTCTCGGCTATAACTCTCGGCCACGCCGTAGGGTTCGTCATTGAAGGCACACCTTCTTGTCCCACACCTCGCATCTCGGCCCCCCTTCGAAGTCCTTTGGACAATCGTTAGGGATCCGACCTTAACAAAAAGATAAACAATATACTCACAAAAATTATGTAGGATCATGTATCTTAATAATGGGATATCTAGGATATGTATCTTAATAATGGGATATATAGGATCATGTATCTTAATAATCATAGTGATTTAATATTGCCGGCTATTGTCTCAGTGGATAATCGACCATAGTTATCATAACCGGCTCGGTAATCAAATCGGTGAAATTACTGAGTCAACTGATTAGAGGTTAAACCGTTGGGTGATTGGTTAAACTGTTGGTCCAATAATAATTAAATAAATAATTAAAATTACCATAAAAATTATAAATTTAAATAATCAAAATTAAAAAAATATACAATTTTACTCACAATTTAAAATTTCCTATAATACTTATAATGAACAAAATTTAAATAAAATGAAATAACATAGTAGCAATTAATAAAAAGTTTAATAAAATATTTTTGAATTTGTTAAATAAATTAAATATATACTATAACTTAGATAAAGAAATAAATGAAATTATGTTAAGTCAACAAAAAAAATGAAATTATGTTAGTATTATATAAATTTTTTTTTTTTGGATAAAATGTGAAATTAGTTGAATTTTAATATTAATTAATGGAACAATTAATACTATTAATATTATTTTTTTATTAACAATTGCATAAGAATCATGTTATCTCAGTGGTGCATCAACGTTCTCTAAGGGGTTTACTTTCTTTGAGGTTCCTTACTTGAAACTCAAAATGGCTCTCCAAATTTAGATCGTAACTCAAATTAGCCTTTGAAATTTATAATTATTCAATTTTAATCCTAAAATTTTGAATTGCAACTCAAGTTAGTCTCTGAACTATTTTCCGTCAACCGTTCGCAACTATAAGCCAAACACCTTAAACGATGTCCTTTCATTGTTATGCTGACCCAAGTAAGCTAACGCCCCACACCAAAATAAAAAACAAAAAAGACACCCTTTGAAATTAAGAGACCGACCTTTCACCTTCGTTCTCTCCTTCTTCCTCTTCAACCCAAAACAATATCCTCCATTAACGAAGGCTCAGAGAGCTCGTCTGGTCCGTCCGTGAGCCGCGATCGTCTTTGTGAGTTGGGAAGGACTTCCAAGACACAATCGCATGTTCTGGAGAGGTTAGTAGCTTTCGAAGGCTCCTTGCAAAATATCATGCTCTGTTTTTTGTGGTTTTTGGGAATGAAGGAATTTGATGCTGCCATTGTTGTTCTATAGTTGGGAATGAAACTAATGTTAACTGTGTTTATGAATTTGGGGGTTTAAAGTTAGGATTTTATTTCGTCGTGTGCAACAAGAAGCAGGGAAAGGGATAATGGCTACCAGGTCTCAAGGTGGCTTTTTTTGCACTTGTTCTTGCATTAGTTCCCCTTTTTTATGATTTTTTTTCTTACCCTAATGAAATTGCACATTGTATACTTGTCTACGTTTTCTGTTTTTTTTTTTTTTTTCTTTCTTATTATTTATGAAGAAGAAAGTAGTATGCTACTGTGTAAGCCCTTAGAATGTTTGATTAGATTGGAATTTATTTCTCTGTTGTGTGTGTGGTTGTGAGCAAGAACAGGAAGATGTACATTATTGCAAATAATTAGCTTAACATGAATACATTTTGAGACCTTGTTGCATATACATTACCTGAATATGTTAAATTTGACATAGTTTATTTTTATTTGTGTAAATTACGGTGATCTGAAGTTAAGCATACATTTTGCTTTTTCCCATGGATATAGGTGATTACATTATAAGTTTGAAAAGTTTTCTATCAGTAGATTCCTAAATTCCAAGTTTCCTAGTTACTTTTAATTACATTGTAAGTTGGAGAAGTTTTCTATCAGTAGGTTTCTAAAGAAAAACGAAATGCTGATCCATGGGAGAACTCTTAACTGTTTTACAAGCTTAATCAAATCAAATGTTTATCATCCAAGTAGCAACTGAATTCAGCTCATGTGTACATATGGTCATGCTATTTACTAACTGAATTCTAAGTAGCAACTTAACTCTTAACTAAAATCAAGTATGATTATGCTATTTACTAACTACTGCTATAAATATGTATGGCCATCTCATGCATGCATATGATTTTTAAGATAGTTACTATTATTAGCAAAGTGAAAAGCTTTTGACAATTAGTTACTAGGATTTGGCAACTAATAACGTTAAGCAGCAAGTGTGTATATATATATATATATAGTTGCTGTTACTACCATTGTCTTTTTGGTGTTGGCACACTGCGGTTCTGTTTCAGTGCATAATTTGTGAGAGTTGCTGATTGACTAGAGCATTTGTTACATGATAACTTATCTTCGGTTTTATGTTGTTGCAGATGGTTTATTTAACACTGGTCCTCTAAAGACAAAGAGAAGAAAGGATGCTGACGAAGAGCCCTCAGGCAGCAAGAAAGCAAAGAAGTCCACTAATTTAAAGCGGCAATACAGAGAATTCACTTACGCATATTGTGGTGCTAGAGGACACACAAAAAGGAGTTGCAAATTTAGGAAGGCAGATGATGCATCGGTTGCACAATGAAGACTACCTCCAGTGGACCCAATGCAAGGAGCAAGTGTTGGGACATCATCACGGTTGCAAGGTGTTTACAAAATGGTCCCCACTCCTGGCTTCAATCCACCAAGGAAGAAATAGAGCTTTATTTTACAAAGTTGGTGGTTGTTTTGATGTTGTGAAACTCTTGTTGTTAGACTTTTGTTGTTAGGAGCTATTTTAGTTAGTGGCTATCATGTTGTTGTTAAACTCATGCATTTTCAGTTGTGTTTTGATAGATGGTACTATGGACATCAATATTTTGTGTAATAGCAGCTACATTGTGACAAACGCGACAAACGCTTAATTTCATAGTTAACCGTAAATGCATTATATTTTGAATCTATTTTGCTCAATTTGTATGATATTGTTCAGGTTCCGTTATTTTTTGACAATTTATAGCAGCTGAATTATGGTTCGACAATCTATGTTGCTAATGGTTATGCTAAACTCATGAGCAGTCTTTATCATTCTTTTATTATTCTCATGAGTAGTCTTTAGCATTTGTGGAAAATGCTTTTGCAATCTTTACATTGGATTTGCAATATTTTCCACTTGTAATGAATATAAAGTGCTTGTGGATGCTTATGATTTGAACACAAATATTTTTATGTTAAACTGGAACAAAAATATTTGAACACAAATTGCTTATGATTTGTAGTAAATTGCTTATCATTTGAACACAAATAATTAAATACAAAGGGGCAATCTGCATCATAATTGGAATTGATATAATCAATTCATTTAGCTAATTTAGAAACTGAAACATACATTTTACAGGTCCTGAAAATAAAATTTACATTCCAAGTATTTATCAATTATACATACATGTTCATGCCTTTTACCTAAGTTTTAGTCCATAAACTCACAATATAACCAGCAATAACAAATACAAGCACAAGATAAATTAGGGTTAACACAAGATTCCATCTTTTTAGCTTTCTAATCTCGTCTTCCACATTACTAATCTTCCAACCCCAATTTGTCTTCCAGAAATCCGTTCCATTTTGGTTATCCTTTTTTCCCAATTATGCTATCTTCTTCTTCACAATCTACCTACACAAATAGGCCACAAAATCTATTACCAGCAGTCTTTGATCATAAACAAAAAACCAAAAATAATAAGTAATAAAAACACAGACCAACAAATTGAAAGCTTTGAGAAGAAGAAGAATCAATGCTCTAATAATAAACAAAACTCATATTATAATTTGGGCATCCAAAGAAAGGTTTCTCTGGGTTAGCATCTGTTCCAGACCAACAAAGAATGGGTCTCATACCACAACCACACCATTGTGGAACCTTCCCAGATCTTGATCGATTAGGGCTCCTTGCAAAGCTCCCATGTGAACGCCTGCTACAGCTGTTGTTGCTCCCCAACATCACCCCTGCAAAACTAAGAATGAAATCACTCTTTTCATCGTTAGGGTTATATGGAATTAGAGGGGCCAATTTGAGCGTTTTACCAAATTGGCCACCTCAGATAACGACCACGTGCTTCGTCATCTGCCAACGTGGCAGAAAGCGTTATACATCATCCTTTCGTTGATGGAACATGGTCCAGGGGCCAACTTGAGTTACGCTCGGGGTTAAAATTGAGTAACTACAAATTTCAGGGACCAATTTGAGTTACGATCCAAATTTCGGGGGCCATTTTGAGTTTCAACTCGAGGTTCCTGTATCGAGGAAACAAAATTTTAAAGTCACTTTAAAAAGCTATAGTTCTAAAAACCGGACCAACCAGTCGAACCGATTTAACCGTAAACCGGCCAGAATCACGGTCCGGTTAATACTAGAAATCCATCTCCTTAAAAATCGAAATCAAACCGGTGAACTGGCCAGAAACCAGTCGGTCGGACCGAACTCGGAACCGGCCAGTTTTTATTTTGCAAAGGAATTTTTGCCCAAAATGTAATGGAAGGGTTTCGAAACCTGTCCTTCAGCTAGGAAAAGGTTCCTTTCAGGCAATAGAGCTAATTGAGATTATCAACAAATTAGTTTAATATATATCTATAATATATTTTTGCTAGATTATATTTATTTATTTTATCTTAATTTTAATTTACATTCACTTATTCATAAAATAACTATGATTTTATTTTTACATCATTATTAATATAAAAATATTTTTATTAAATATTTACGAATTAAAAAATAAACACTAAAACTTTTATTAATCACAAATGTATTTTTTATTTTTTTCCAGCAGATTATACAAGATAAAATATTTTTTATTTTTTTCAATAATTCTATGTGAACAAGTGGTTTTGGCCAACTAAGTCCCACCAAGTCATTTATTTCTATTCTAAATAGAAGACTATTTCGATGTCAAATAGAACTTTATTTATGTGCAATTTTTTATACTATTGACACCGAAATAATATTCTATTTAGCATAGAAATAAATCACTTAGTTGAACTTGGTTAGCCGAAACCACTTGTTCAAATAGCATTACCCATATTTTTTATAGAAAACTTTCTTCTAAGTTCTAACTAATTTATATTTATTTATTATATATTAATTTTAATTTACACACATTTATAAATTAACTATATTTTATTTGTGTATCATCATTAATATATATTTTTTTATTAAATATTTACAAATTAAAATATAAACACTAAAATATTTTTTACTATTCACAACTTATTTTTTATTTTTTGCATAATTATATGATATTTACTAATATTATTCTTCAATAAATGCTTGTGTATTATAATATAATAACTACAAATAACTAATAAATTATAAAAATCTAAAAATAATAGTTATTTTAATATGAAATAATTAATATTGGCTTTATATATTGTATTTGAGTGAGATTTTGAGGTTTATGTTATAATATAATTATATTTTTGTCTTTATTTTTATTTTACATTATTTTATTATAAAACGGTTATTTTGGTTGAACCTCTGGTCAAACCGGTTAAACCTTAAAACCTTTTACCAGTAGCTCAAACGATTCGATGACCGATCCGGTTTTCAGAACCTTGAAAAAAGCTTCCTACAGGACCAAATAGTTGGTTCAGCGCACTGCTGGTCCACATGTAGGAGCATGGAACATGAGCCCATCCACCCGCCGATTCACGGGTTAGTCTGGTTTTGACCGGTTCAATGTCGGTCCGAACGATTCAACCCGGTCAACTGCTTAAAACGATTTGAATGATGAATAGGAAAGGATTGTGGTTCCGGTTCACCGGTTCTCCAATCGAACCGACCAGTCTAGTCCGGTTCTGATAACTACCTTGATAACACATCTAGGTGGGCGTTAATCACAATTTAGGCAATCTTTAAAGATAATATTGGCATCATTTCAATTAAAAAAAAGGGATGATTAATGGCTTCTAAAGTGATTTTTCTCAATTTAAGACGGTGGAAAACATTAATTGCAGCAACATAGAAAAACAGAGGAAAAAAATTAATGTGGCGGTTTATCATGTTCATATTGAACGGATAAACTTGCTTCTTTTTAATGAAACTAGTATATTTTCCTGTGCAAGGCACGAAGATTAAATTAAATTTTAATTATAAAATTCATTTAATATTATGTTAGTTGTATATAAAATTATTAAAGTAGTAAATTACTTATGAGTATGGACGGTAATAAGTATTATGAAGACATGTATCTCCTTCTTGTCTTTTTTTTTTTTTTTTATAAAAAATATCTATATTACTGTTTAGCATGTTTCTATCATGAGTCTCTATTTAATATTGCCGTCAAAATAGGTCGAATCCGTTGGGTCATCCCCGTTACCTATCCAAAACATACGGTGTTTTCTAAAATAATTAGGCCGCTAATAGGATAGTAATGGGATAGGTCCGAACGGGTAATCAAGTACTCATACATGTCCTGAATATTCATGTATTGCCCTATTACCTGTCTCATTATTTACGGATATCTAAGTTTTTACCCTATACTCAAACACACATATATATACTTGCATCATACACAAACTTACGGGTATATACATAAAAATAAAAAAAATTAAAATAAAATATCTAATAATATTAATAACATGATTAATTAAGATTGAAAATGAGGAGGTGAAATAACCATAAAATTATACATAAATTTCTGAAAAACTAAATTATATTATATTTATTATTATATAAGACATGATCGGTAATGGGACGGGTCAACCATTTCTCATACTCATCTCACAACCATATAGAACTAAACAGGTATTATCATACCTCGTCCATACTCATTTAATCTTTGAAAAAACTCGCTCTATTAAGGGGGCATGTCGGGTCAGCTCCAAGCAGGTAAAATTGTCATCCCGACTTATTAAAAATGCGGGCTAAACAAACTGAACTTAATTAACAGGTGAACAATGACAGATTATGTTGAGCAGTTTATTTTTTATCAAAATAAAAGAAAATGACATTTTTGTCCAAATTTTGATTTTGGAGTTAAAAATAAATAAATAATTAATTAAAGGGCTAGCCCGTTTAACCCGTTTGGTGGCAACAAACAGGTCGTGTTGAAAATTTTAGACTGTGAGCAATATAAGCTTAAAATAACCAGCTCGCGGGCTTAAATCAGTCAGCAGGTTGGCTCATTTGATATCCTGCTATTTAATTATCTTGACGAAAAAGATGGACACCCGATAATGTTTACATATATTATATTTAAAAAAATATAACATAATCCAATATAATCCAATAACATTTAATATAGTGTTATGCAATTCAAATATAATTTAATATAATCTAACATAAATATTAAATATGCACACACGTTAAATGGAAATAGAACAAAAATAATTTTCAATGTAATAAACAACATAATTGTTAATAAATTCACATTATGAAAATTTAACAAGTTTTCATAAACTGATTATCTAAAGATGTATAAACAAGGAGAAGTCTATAATGAACCAAGTTCATGGCGGACCAAGTGGAATATTCTCAAATGAGTGGTTGTGATTTTACAATGAATAATAAAAATAAAATATAGAAAAAATTTCAACCACTCATTTGAGAATATTCTACCTGGTTCACCATGAACCAGGTCCACCTTAGACAAAGCCTATAAACAAATTATGTATATAGTCGTCAAAATGGGTGCAATATGTCAAGCTGAGTGTCTATAACGGGCGGACTTTTCCCAAAAGATTAGGCTCATTAAAGACACGGGTTAAACAAATTAGTTCGATTAAACAGGTTTACGCGACAGGCCTAAATTAAATGAATCGGGTTAGCATCAACCGTCTTAATTATCTTCTTTAAATTAAATCACTACACGACATATTATTGTTAGTAAATTTCCGTACAATATAGAATTAATAAAAAACATTTAAATATTTTTCAAAAAATAAAATATGTCATTTTAAATTGATATGAATAATAATATTAATGACGTAAAATATTAAAATGGTATTGATAGTTTAATTAAATATACTATTATTAAAATAAAAAATTGCAAAATTTGATATTAATGAGTGATATTAATTTATTAATTAGTTTGATCAATTAATTTCATAACATTTATGATAATTTGTTAATTGATTTGATTTAATGATTTAAGTAAAATAAATTAGAAAACACTCTTAGGAGCGTTCCATGTCAGTGCTCTATCATTAAGTGCATAAATCCAATTTTAATATTATATGATAGATTTTAGTACGATGCTTTTGGCGTAAACTTGAACATTCGGAAATTATATTATATGATTCTGTCTAATTTAAGATATTCACTTTCTGAAAGATATATGTTGATTTTTTTTCCAATTTTAATTATGAATTTTATTTTCTTGATTGTTGGGATTTTTCAGAACTGCTTAGAAAATTTACTCTTATATCATTTTAATAGCAAAATATTTTACTAGATTAGATGATTTAGATCTCGTGATTCTTTTCGCCTCTTTGAAGTTGGCTCACAATCATACAAATTCTAGTGTCTCTGAATTTGTTTTCCTTTCCTATTGTATTATTTGTTGGTTGGTTACAATAATCTTCTTCCCCGAGCTTTTTCGTTTTTATATTGTCTGTTATAGAATTAAAGCTATAATAGAGAGAACAAGAGAAAAGCAAGAGAGAGAGCTAGAGAGAACAAGAATATGAAATTCTTATTGATTTCTGGATATGAAAAACTTATGAAATCATAGCCCTATTTATAGTAAAAGATTTACTATTACATGAAAAGGAATGAACGGCTATGATTCATTTACTATGCAACATAGTAACTTGATTAGGAATGGACGGCCATGATTTATTGGGTTACTATGCAGCATAGTGCCGCATAGTAACCGGCTGCTCAATAATTCATAACACTCCCCCTTGGACGTCCATTACGGATATGCCTCATTAAAAACCTTGTCAAGAAAAACCCTGTGGGACAAAATCCTGACTGAGGGAAAA
>JASCZI010182090.1:0-18017 GCA_036250425.1 Stylosanthes scabra
GCATAAAACACTTTGAAATTGATATAGAAATCAAGTATAATAACAAGAAGGTTTGGAGCAAGTGTTGTGTATTGAAATGAGCTCAAAACCATCTATTTATAGATGCACAAAGGTTTTGGAACGTTAGGTGTGAATGGTATAGGTTGAAGCCAAAAAGTCAAACTAGCCGTTATGAAAATTTTGAATTTTTTACTATCGACTTTTACTGTATTTTCGCGGTGAAAAATAAATGTCAACTATAGACATATATATACCAATCTGAAGCTCTGGATGTTAGCTTTCTAATGCAATAAGAACCACATCATTTGGACCTCTGTAGCTCAAGTTATCATCACTTTAGTGCACAAAGGTCAAGTTTGACAGCATGCACTAAGCCTTAAAACAGCTAACAAGTTATAAAACTTTTTACGGCCATAGTTTTCGAAAAACCTTTTCTTTAAAAACATTTTCTTGTGTGTGTGTGAGAGAGATAATAAAATTTGTTTCTTGACAAGAAGTTTACCTAAATCCTAAGATACTAAACCATCTTCAAAGCTTGCGGACTCATCTTCTTGTCTCGTTGTTTGCTTTCGAAATTATATCTTGAATCCTTCGATACTTGTCCTCAATTTCATAATGGTTGTCATTCATCAAAACCTAATCATAAAAACCTTACATGCATATTGTAATATGGTTTACAATAACCCTCTCTTAAATTTACACTTTGTACAATTATAGATTGAAAAAACATGATGCCCCTCCAGTATCTCGGACAATTCTTATTAATGAACACACTTCGGATAGCGGCACAAGTTTATATTTAAATGGTTAGTATTTTATTATACTTTTAACGTAACATATTAGAACCAATATCTATACATGCATTTTTATATTTCAAAATGTATTTTTAATTTATTTTCAGTTCAAAATGTTTCTTATACTTCTTCAATAAGGAGAGGAACCAAATCAAACACAGTTCCTGCAAATAACATGCGTGGTACAAATATGAATGGTAGATACTCTAAATCTACTACTAAATTTATTTTTAATATTTTCTAATATTATTTTATAATATTAATAATAAAATATACACATTAAATCAATCTTAAAATTAATAATTTTATATATTTTCATACTATTAAAAAATAAATAAATAAATTTATGCTTCTGCTTCGCATCTAATTATTGTGTTTTCAAAATAAATCAATCAATTGATACAATGACAAATAAATATCATATGTATTAGGTTAGGTAGATTTAGGTTTGAAAAAACACTAAAATATTATTGTCACTTTAAACTTACAAAAACCAAAACAAAAAATAATGAAAGTGAGTCAGTTTCAAAAAAAAATATTCAAATATATTTTTCGACCTAAATCTCCATTATATTAATTTAATTATTGTAACTAGCGTCTTCGTAGGTACTGTCGTGCCTATTTAACTGCTTTTTCTATTAATTTTAAGTTGATATTGATTATAATTTCAGGCAATATAAATTAAGAAAATGTTACAAAAGAAAATATTAAAAATAAACTTACAATATTTGACATAAAAAAAAATAACATGTAACAACAAAATTTTGTTAAGAATGTAACTTTTGCAAAATTACTTGGTATAGATAGTATATCTTAAATTAAGGCTCTATGCACAATATTGAATATAAGATATAAGATAAAACAAAATTACAATTGCTATAAAAAAAAAGTCTAATTCAAGCAAAAATAAAGTAATGATAAACAAAAAATTACAAAAAAAAAAAAAACATATTTTACTTCAGGTAACTAAAAATAATAAATTATATAATACTCATCGTATTGTCCTATTTAAGATAGAAAAAATTTAAGATTATAAAAAATCCATCCGGTTATACACTAATAGTAGACAAATTTCGTTATAAGTGAAGAAAAATTAGGATAAAAAAAATTACAAATATAAAATTCGACTAATCTATGAGTATAGCAAAATAAGCTTTATGTTATAATATATATTTTAATACTATAAAAAACACAATGATACTCATGCGCGTGATATATATGCAAAAATAAATAATGAAAGACACAAGTAGTTGTAAGTTGTAAATTGGTTACAAATCACAAGTTGTAATAACAATTAAATGTATTTATTTCATGATGGGAAAATCTTTAAAAAGTATAATATTTTGTAAATACATGAATGCAGAAATTAGATACCGTCCGAGTATCCCACAACTGTGCTAGAAATTTTCAAGAGGGTGAAAGACTGTTTCGAACTACACTACCAGCTCCAACGACATGTATTCACTGTAACGCACGTCTTTTTCACCATGAAACATTTGAGATGTGTTACAATGGGGTAAAGTCTCTCTTCCAGAAGTGAGTGCTCCTCAGGAATTACTACAAATCTTCTTAGACCCTTCTGCAGAAGGGGAGCATTTCAGGAAAAATATTCGTGGTTATAACTATGTTTTTGCTTTCACTTCGTGTGGTGTGCATATAGATGAATAATTAGCTACAGCAAGCTATGGTGTATATACATTTCGTGCTCAGGGATCAATATATCACAGTATAGGAGGATTTTATCCGGATCAGGACATGCAACCACGCTACTTGCAAATGTACATATATGATACTGAGCACGAGTTGCAGAACAGGATGCTGGAGAACACACAACTGCGTGATACGTTTGTTTTTAAATTACAACAAATGCTACACCAATACAATCCTTTTATCCAAGCAGAAACCATATTCGATTTCCCATTTGTTTGAAGAGGTACCCAAAAAAATATATAACAAGTAATGTTTATAGTCTTTAATTTATCAATATATTTTAAGATAATAACGTGAATAAGAAAAATTTAATACAAGCTTGCAAATTAAATGCAATGAAAAAATTATTTATATTAGCTAAGAAAATTATAAATATGACAAAATTAAGATATACCTTGAAAATAACTCGATGATACATAAAAATAAATTGTGTTTGTTATTGTGTGTAATTACAAATTATTAGAATAAAATTATTTATAATAAAAAATTTCAAATGGCTAATATATACGTTAAAAAAGAATAAGAGAGTTTTCAATGTGGAAAATAAAGAGGGTGGAGTTCTCCCAATAAGTCACACACAAAGTAGTATATATATATCTTTTTCCCTTCTTCTTTGTTGAAAATTTATAATTTATAGATCACAATTTATAAAATTCATGCAAAAGACATGAAAGGGATGGTGAAATTCATTATTTATTTTGAACTTTTTAAGTGATAACACAAATTATTCATGACAAAAATAATATTACAATGAAGAGAGAGCACTCTTAAATTATTTATCTCTATTTTTAAAAATATTAAGTTAAAACTAAAACATAAATTAAAAAAAAATGTGTAGAGTTCTGAATTTGATATTTGATTACATTAAAATTTCTTTTAAATTAAATTTAAATTATATTATAAAAAGATAAATACTTTAGGATAACATTTGTTTGCCATAATAGCATTCACAAAGTTTAAGATTTAGTTAAAAAATAATGTATGTGACATTAATTTAAAATAAATTACTAGAAGTTGGATTTTAATTATTTTTAACGAATTATTTTTTATGTTTTTATTATTTTAATTTGATAATTAATAATTTAAAATATAAAATTAAAAATTATTCAAAAATAAAACACAAACATTACATGAGTTATTTAACATTTAAAATATATAGAATAAATAAATTTTATTTAAATAAGATATAATAAAAAAATTACTATGTTATTAATATGAGCAACAAAATTAAGATGAAGATTTATTAGTCTTATTTGTAAATTAGTTATTTATTATTTTTGCTTTTTTCTTCTATTTGTTTTTCTAAGACATATAGTGATGTATTTTTTTATTATATATTAAAGTATATAATTTAAAACTACATAATTATAAAAAAATATAATTTTTTTATCAACAGTTATCATAATTTTATTAATTTATTATTATTATTTTTTGAATAAAATACTAAATTATATTTTAGCTTTTTAGTCTCCAAACTAAAAAATAAAATAAAAATTATTGACTACTAGTAATTAAATAATTACTAAAGGTTAAGTGAATCTAGAGAATGTAGTAGAAAAAAAAAAAGTTAAGTCCAAATAAATGAAAAGTTATCTAATTATACTTTTGATTTATTAACATTTTGACATAAGAACGAATTTTTTATCAGAATTTATAATCTCTTTAGCATGTCGAATTATGGCTCGTTGCACTTGCAACTTTTTAAGATAGAAAAACAAATATGTACAGTCTATTTTGAAGTTAAAAGTTTTACGAAGTCAACATATAAAATGAAATTTATGTTTCAATATATATAGTTTTGATTTAATAAGTAGGAAAAACAGACAAACAATGTGTTGATTTAATAAGTAGGAGAAATATATAAACAATGTATGATCCTTAATTTTTTGTGGTATGTTTTTTTATCTTTTATTAGTTCTTAGCCAAATTAATAAAAATTACAAACATATAAGTATATTGTATAAAATAGTTATTTTGTTATTCAATAATATATTTTTAGAAATTATAACAATTATCTATTTAAAATTAATAAAAAAAAAAGTGGCTAAACAGGCACGACAGTGCCTGAGAAGCCGCTTGTTTAAATAATGGGGAAAGAACAAAAGCACTTGTTTAAATAATGGGGAAAGAACAAAAGCAGGGGTGCCATGTATAAAATAAAGGAAAAAGTACATTTATGTCCCTAACTTTTAAAAAATTGTATAAATTTACTCTTGACTTTTGTAAAATACTTAATCACCCCTAACCTTCGAAAAAATAGCACAATTATGTCCCTTTGTGAGTTTGACTCAGCTAAAAGAAACGAAAACTTCCAATAAAATTCCTTACAAAATCACTCATATGATGGAAAAAAAAAAATCACAAACATTTTTTTAATTGCTACATAAGCAATTTTCGTTTTTTTTTTGCCGAGTCAAACTAACAGAGGGGTATAATTGTACTGTTTTTTCGAAGGTCAGGGGTTATTAAATATTTCACAAAAGTCAGGGGTAAATTTATACAATTTTTTAAACGTCAGAAGCATAAATGTCGTTTACTCTAAAATAAAATTTTCATATTCATTACATATAGGCCTTGATTATGTCATAATAAGATTGAAGGAAATGATATCCCCGCTTTGATCGGAGAAAGTGATATTATGCAACCTCACTAAGTCTAAGCTTTAGGAATTAAAGTTGGATTACTATTAGTTCATAACTTGAAAACGTTGTTAGTAAATGTAGAACCAACATAACATACAAAACCTAATTTGTAAATTTCTAATATTTGATGGATTTAAGTGAAAACTAATAATGAAATAAAACATATACATTGTAAATATAGTTAGAGACATCTTTGTTAGAGTGAATTGTATAAGTTAAAGGAGAAAGTGCAAAAGAGTTTAAGTACAAATCAGTCAGCCGAGCCTAATACTATCTCCCTCTCACAATGTGCATAACTAGAACTTAGCTCATTAACCACATCATTCAATGAAAAAATAGATTTAGGCCTTGGATAAAGGTAAACACATTTAGGTTCTTATCCAGAATAATATAACCTTACATTAATGAAACCCAACACCTTCGCCATATACATCATCTATATGTAGCAAGCTTAAGGTATTAACCAACTAAGACGGCAGCATGCTTGACAACAGATTTTTATTCATTAGAAATTTATGAGCAACATACTAAAGCACTTCTCTACATGCAAGTTTGTTATGTAAATCTTGAAACCATCTTATTCAACGACTGTTGTTGGCGTTTTGTGGGACAGATTTTACAAGCAGCCCGCGCGTTCGCGCGGGTCAACAGCTAGTATATTAAAATCACTGAATTATCATACACTATGAAACATCTGAGTTATAATTCACATTTTGTTTCATTCAAGCTTTTTAAGATGTTAATCCGCCTTAGGAATCATTTTGCTAGACTAGATAACATTTGCTCTGTATGTGTATCACTATTTGTGCACACAAATAGGACAGATAGAAAAACTAAGGAAATTTTTTAAAAATAGGAAACTGGATTTGCAGCACAAAGAAAATTGAATTTATAACAGAAACGGGTTTAACAACAAAATCGATTCATAATTAAAAACCGGTTTAGTTTATACAAACCAGTTCTAATTTGGTTCTTAAACTAAAAAAATTGTTTTAATATATATATATATATATATAGTTTGGATTTTATAAAATCCAATCCATACAAACAGTGGCCAACAAAATAGTATGTTTTAACTTTTTAATTTATAACTATTCATTCTCCTGCCCTCCCATTTTTCATGCTATCAAATATTCAGACACAACTTTCTTTCCATGTCCTTATAAAACTTTCAATCTCCTCCTACCAAGGTTTTCATTTTAAAAGAATCAAGACTCCATTGCTTAATAATAAGGCAGTGAAAGCAGTCTGAAACAAGAGAAGAATAAAAGAACCAATTTAGTTAAATGAAGATGGTGTTGGTGGTTGTGGACTCAAAATTTTCAAGAGCTGAACTTCAAATACCAAAGGCTCCTGTGCATGAGAGTAAAGGCTGCGTCGAGGGCCAAACTGCAATTACCGAAAAAACAATCTTCACAAATTCACTATATTCAAATAAAGTTATGTTATGTTATGCAACCAAGAATACATGTTAAAAACTAAGAATACAAACTACACATTGAAAATTATTTAAACAATACATATATTTATATAAAATACATAATAGTTGATTTGATGACTGATCTTTAGTATGCATATAGCATTTTTGTATGTCATATATGCATACCACGTATGGACCAATTTAACGGCTCATATTATCATCCACTTCTAAATGAGCTAAGAATTGGTCCATTAGTCCATACTCCCATGTGAATATCTAACTCCTCTAAAATGTAAAAATTGATAAATTGCAAGAAAGATAGGTTAAACACGATTGAATCATATCCAATCGTGTTTAACCCTTGATTATGTAGTACACTTCTAACCTCTTCCGGTATTGGTTTCAAGTTCTCATTCACATATCCTACCGAAGGTGGTATCAATGCCCTTCTCTTCCCTAGAAATGAAATTAAAAATATCATCACTCAATTACACAAAAAAAGATACCAACAATTTCTGTAATTACTTTATATAGTTAAAAATGTTATAGATGCAGAACAAAATTGTCATGTAAGAACATTCATGAATAATTACAAGATCTTAAAAGGTACCATTAGATCTCATGCCAATCAGAACCTCCTTTAAGCCCTCTATCATCTGTTCAAACATGCAACTTGCAATATCAGACATTTTAGTTAATCTATTTACTCAAAGAACAAAAAACATGCATTAAATAAATATATGACAAGGTAGCGTTAACATCTGCACTATTGATTTGATTGTTCTAGCAAAGAAAAACCAAATGTTACCAAGATTTTAATCAATAGTAGTAGAAATATGTTCATGTTCATTTTGAACATCAGAGGACCCTGATCCTTGAAAATCAGATCTATTGTCATATTTATTGGACTAAGCTATTATAAAATAAATGCAGAAAAACAAGAACAAGAGGAATAGAACTAATGCTTATAAAAGACATAAAGTTGAAAATGATTATGAATCAATGAATGATGCCAGTACATGCATTATGGATTAAATTTGAGAAACTCAGTTAATTAAAGATTAACAAACACTTCTTAGAAATCCTAACCCAATAAATATCCAAAGACTTATAACGTCATGTGAAATGAATAGTAAACAAATTCAAGATTCAGTTCACTAGCCTTTCACTATTGAATGAAAGAAACTAACCTGGTTCTCATCCAAAGTAAGTGTGACAGGTTTACTTTCTCCACTAAATTGGTCCACCGTACTATCACGAATCATCACAATATGAAACCAAGCAACAACAAGAGAGTAATATGTCAGATATGCTAGCTTAAGTTCAAGAAAATGGTAAACCACCGAAAGGTTACACAAGATTTTGGCGCTGACAAAATCGACCCCTCAAAGAATGAAAGATCATGTGGCCACGAAAGATTATCAACACTTGACATAATGTTCCAAATCATGACTGGCTGCGTTGAGGGACCTTCGTTCTTGCCGGTTTTAGTTCGTCAGTGACGAAATCTTTTAAATACTATTTTAGTATTTGCTTGTAAAAAGTGAAACAAATTTTGGACTATTAAGTTATAACTCATAAAAATCTGCCTAATATGGATCTTTTTTGCGTGAAATCATTTTCACACAAATGTTTTTCATGGTAGGAAATTACCTGTAGACAAAGTAGCCGTTTGAACGCCTGCATACGTAATTGAATTCAACCAAGTCTCCATCATGTGCCTCTGGTCCTCCCCCTTCAACTATGTCTAATTTGAAAACTTGTAAGAAAAACTGTTTATGCAGAAAAAAAGTTATATTGACAGCTAAGTTCATTTCAAACCATGATTCAGACTCAATAGTGTGAAAACTCAATAGTGTTTCTTCATCAACAAGATATCTCATATGTAGGACAATGTCACAATGCTAAGGGTAAACTTATCGCACGCATATTGATACAAAAATATAAAATCTTTAGGAAATAGAGAAAATATAAGGTGCGTTTGGTTCTGTTTTCATTTTCAATGTTTTCTGGATTTTGTAAAGAGCAAGAGAAAACCATAAGTAAAAAAAGAAAACTAGATTTTATTGTTTTCTCTTTTTTTCTTCACAAAGTTTTACAAACAAAAAATACCAAAAATGAAAACAGAAAATAAAAACACAAACCAAATGCAGCCTAAGAATTTTTTGTCTCTAAGATAGAAATTGTGTCTCCTTAGTCCTTTTCTATGTCCACTATCTTTGTGTCTTTATCTAAAGGTAGCCTAATAATCTAGTGGAATAGATCTTAGTACAGCTTTACATTAATAATAATTTCCATTAAAGTAGCACAATTGGGTTATCTATATAGTGTATCATGCACCAAAAGTTGAGTTAATACTCAAATTGACTCCTAAAATTTGTCTCGAGCCTCAAATTAACCTCTGAATTTTCAGGGATTTAGGGTTTAGGGGCCAACTCGAGTATTAACTCACCAAAAGTTTGATGCATTCAAGTCATTTCTTCATATGTATGGTTTACCTTGAATTATCACTCCACTAGGCAGCTTCAAAGTCCTAGATGCTTCACATAAAGAAAAATAATTCATATATCACAATACACTAACAATTTTTGTCAATTCACACAAACAAGAAATTGAGAATTCGATATTATTATTAAGAAAAGGAACACACAAACCTTATAACTTCAGGTTCCTTCATTTCTGGCATAATTGGTGCAGCCAAAGCAAGGGAAGCATTATATATGATATGGTTAATTCCCATAAACTGCAGAACTAGCCTTCTTGAAAATCTTCTCTCTGCTATTGCTCTGACTCTATTATTATTATTATCCAAACCTTTAGGTACAGAACATTTGAGATTTGCATTCTCCAAGAACCTGGAATTTTTTTATAAGGTTTACTCTAATGTTTATCCACATTTTCATTTAACAAATTTTTAAATTTATACTTGAAAAAATATAGAGGTTGTGAATGTTATTTGAACACGGATTCATGTATAACCGTTTTTTAAGTGGAAATTTATGCATTGAACTATGTAATAATAAAATTTAAAGAAATCAAATAAATAACAGGCGCTGTGAAATACACAAAACTCTGAAGAATTCAACTGGCAAACAAAATTTTTTGTTTGGGTTAATATAGTCAATCTTTTTTAAATTGTTTTATTTATCTCGAATTCTAAATTCTAAATCATAAATCTTTAGTTGTAAATTCTTAATCTTCCAAATGAATAAAAAAATTAAAAATTAAAAAAATAATTTGGCTAATATAGTGCCTCCATAAAAAAATATTAGTACCTTGGAGGTGAAAGCATGAGAAATGTTAAAAGAGCCATGCATACTCAGTTGGGAAGTTGAGAGTACTTTCTTGTTCTTAACAGGTAACACTACACCAGACAAGCTTGAAGCAGAGGAAAGGGAAAAGCATTTTCTCTATCCGAAAGAGTGAAAGGAAAAAGGTTATCACGTTTGTTTGTTTGTTTGTTTTTTAATTAAATGAATTAATTTTATTTATTTTGCCGGGTCAACATCGTCTTACCATTCTATTTATGAGATTCGACCCTACAACGCCCACATTAGCTATAATTATTTATTGAAATACGATAGATAGACACCAAAATCAATCATTAAATTAATTATTAGTGTATAATGTGAATTAAAATATAAAATATATATTAAAAATAATTTAAATTATGCATTATTTTGAATTTTAATATATATTATATATCGATGATTGATTTAGTGTGTAATTTTAATATGCAAATAGAATTCTTGATATTTATTCGATAATTACTAATTACTCTATCATAGGGATGGAATTGCTTGTTTAGAATGATTGTCTACTTATTTTCCGAACATGAAGAATTTAGTCATTAGAGTATTAGACTTTCAGTGGAATGGATATATGATACACATTAGTAAAAATATTAATTTATTTGAATGGAATAATTTTTGTTTGTATAATCATAATTAGTAGGGATGCCATAAATAAGTTGAGCTAGATATTATCAACGCTCTGAAAATCATACTGGTTGAATCGTGATTGATTTAATGATTTAAATACCTTACCAAAATTGAATAGATTTATTTAAATATATAATAAAATAATTTAAAATATAATATAAATCATTTTAAAATATAGTATTAGAATTAATCTACGTATATTACTATATACGCCTCTATACATATTATTTATAACACAAAAAATATAAATATTAAAACCAAAAAATAAAATTTTTGTATTAATATTTATTTTTTTTTATGTTATAAATGGTGTGTAGGAAAGTGTACAATAGTACATGTAATATTATCGATAATATTATTGTTTTAAAAATAATTTATTTTTATTCATCAAAAATCTAGTCGATTTAATCGGTTCATCGGTTAATTATCGGTTCCGTCAATTTTCTAACAAGTTTTTTTACCAATTGTTTTTTAATTAGGACTGAAACGGATAGGACACCGATTATCATTTTCTTCAATCTAACCGAACCATCCGATCCAATTTTCAGAATCTTGATATTACTCTAATGTCTAAGTTAGCAAGAATTCTAACAGAATAACAATATTGTAATAAGTTGAAATTAGTTACCCGAGGACTGAGGTATTTTATAGGATAGTTGGTGAACTTGGTAACCTATGATATGAGCAATTACTTTCGTTGTATTTAGGATCTATTGATTTTAGAGGGGCGGTTACTCATAGTATTGAGATTGTGGGAAAGAAGAAAGTTATTAATCACTTTAGACTTTAGAGGATAAAGTAGTGTTTTAATCACCTTTAAATAAAAATTAGTAAAACCCACAAATATTACAAAATTAATAATGATTAAAATATTATTTTATAATTTTAACAATTTTAGAGAACCTTTATTCCTACTCAGCATTGGGAGGTTTATATTTGATTTAAGTATAAGAATAGGTCCTTATTTTTATATATAAATAATATATAATATTTTATTCTTTAGAAATATTTATATAATTATTAAAATATTACTTATTTTATACTTGTTATGTGTAATTTATAATTTTTATAAACTATATTTAACTATCTAAATCATGAGTTTAATTTTAATATATTGACATTTTACACAAGAAAAAAACTAGAGAATCAATATATTATGATCAATAGGGAGCCAACACATAGTTACGAATAATAACTCATATAAATTTTGGATAATAACTTAATCTTGTATATATGAGTTACGAATGATAACTTAATTATTGGCTCCATAATGGTTCCCTAACGTTAGTTTCATGGCATTATTCTTTACACAACCATACCATCACGTCCGTGTTTTTTAATGATCAACCACATGATCAATAAAAAATGAAATTATTTTTATAGATGTGGCATTATATAATTTGGTGCACGCGTAAAAATTTGTTATACTTACGGTGCATCAAAATTAAATTCTTTAAATCATATTGTTTTTATAGAAGAAAATAATTTTAATTCATCAGAAACCAAACAACACTTACAAATAACATAAAAAACATGAAATCTATATTGAAAAAAAATACATATCCTATATTGAACTAAAGACTGATAGGAGGCGCACTATTCGATTACTGAAAATCTTAACAAGTAGAAATTGGGAAAATTTTGAGTCGTCGTTGTTTTTAAATCTACACAGACGTGATGCAACATCGTAGAATACATCTTATTCTTCACATAGATCAGAATTTTTTTAGATATAAAGTTTTTTTCATGAATAAAAATCAGTCCATATAATATTTTCCTCCCATATCTAAACAGATCTATACCAAAATAATAATCGTAGCCACAAAAAAAGCCAAACTACGCCACAAAATGGAACAAAAATACCACGAGAGGGTTATTTGAGATATAGATTTCAATCTCAGATCTAAATAAAAAACTTAAAGCATAAACGAAAGAGAAGAAAATAAGGAAATAAGGAAGCAGGGGAGATAGGGAAAAGAACATAAGAGGGAAACAAGGGAAGAGGAAAGGAAAATAGTCAATGAAAAGAAAGAATAAAAAAAAAGAGGGAAAATCGAGGAAGAGAAGACATGAAAGAGAAAGAAAGATGAGAAGGAGGGAAGATGGAACTGGAGGAGAGTCACCGCCTTGATAGCTAGGCAACAGCGGTTCTTTTGCTGGGTTACTGTTAGAGAAAGAAAGAGAGCTTGAAGAAAGAGAAAGAGCACATGAAGGGAAAGGGAGCTTTTTGGGTTTTATCTTCTTAGATTATTTAAATCATATGGTTAACTTTAAATGATTATGGTAAAATGAGTATTTGTATTGGGTTTAGTTTAGTTTATACAATTTATATTAGTGTGAATAAAAGTGTCAGTATGTATCTTTTTATATTTGAATTTTGTAAAGTATTATTTATAGTATATTTTTTTATGTGATCGGAGATCTGACATCCAAGGAAGAATAAGAATTTGATTCTGTGGCCATCTGACGCACTATAACCTTATTTAGAGGTGGCAAGTTTTTCTCATGTCATGCAAGTCAAAGATTTTCACTTTGATAATGCAATACTATTAATTTTTGCTAAGAGATTATGGTCGAAGACGCATACATGCTATAGGATGAGTGCACAATTATATTTGAGAATGTTATCATCACAGCCTACACACAAATATGGATTCAATTGGTGGATGTAGGGCTTGTTTGGATGAGCTTCTCATAAAAGATCTTTTTTTTTAATAATCTTTTTTTAAAAGATCTTTTGAAAAAGTAAAAATAAATTTATGTTTGGATGTTTTATATAAAAGTACTTATTATAGAAAATGTTATGTTTGGGAAAAAAGAAATAGAAGCGCTTTTACACTTATAAAATTACTAAAAAGGACATGCAACTCTGAAAAATAAAACAAATTAACTTTAATAATTTATATTTTGTGCCAATTGATTTCTAATATTGTCTCTGACTCCTTCCATCACTCGAACATCTTCTTGTGTTGGTTCCTCCCATTGAATAGTTTCAATGTTTGTTGATCTATTACTTGTAGTATCATCATGTTCATTTGCTTGAAATGAAATAATATCTTCAAAGCTTTGTAGAATGCTTATATCATCAGAATCCATCATTCTTATGAAATTGTGAAGTGCAAAACATGCAACAATGATATCACGTTGGGTTTCAAATTTTGCTCTTGATGGCATATTTTGTAATATTTTCCATCTTGCTTTGCATACTCCAAAGGTTCTTTTAATCACTGTCCTTAAATTTGAATGACAATAGTTGAACTTTTCATTGTTTGATCTAAACTTTGGTGCTAATCTGAATTATGGAAGATGATACCTTGTAAAAGTTGGATAACCCGCATCAACTAAGTAATAATTACCTGAAATACATTAAAAATTATATTAATCTTTATCACATATTACCATAAAAATTGATGTAACATCAAAATAAAATTAAATGATCTAACTAACCTTCCGGTGGATGAGGAAAATTTGACTTTCTTGTTCGAAGAGCCTCCATAAAAATTCGTGTATCATGTGCAGATTCTTCCCAACCAGCCCATATAAATGTAAAACACATATTAAAATCACACATCGCCATTACATTTGTTGTAGTTTTTCCTTTCCTACCAATAAATGGCACTTGTTGATCTTGAGGAACATGGATCTCAATATGTGTTCCATCTATAGCTGCAATACAATCTTTGAAATATGGCCAATATCTATCATTATCTACAATATACTTAGGTATGTCTCCAAAATTTGGGTCAATAGGTCTAATTATTTTTGCTGATAATTTCTTTATCGATAATAGGACACTATGAAATTGGCGAAATATAGTTTCACCTGAGTGTTGAAATCGCTCCTCTAACATTCTATAAGAAGCTTCTTGCCCAAGCATGTATAAGAATGTTGCTACCATCTCTTCTCTACTAACACCGCGTGTAGGTTTCAAATCATAATTCAGCATCAAGTCATCACATAAACAGTTAAACACTGATTTTCTCATCCTAAATTGCTCAAAAAAACGCATTTCATTTCCTGATTTTAATTCTAATAACCATTAATATCCAGATAGTTTTGAAGTTTTTTTCTCTTGTTTGAGGACATACTGCAAGTAGTAATTGACAACTCCACAAAAACTAATGTAGCAACTTACTTGTAATTTTTTTCAGGTTCCTCATTTTCAATGTCACTATCTATTTCATGATCACTTATTGTACAGTAACATGAGAAAATAAATTAAGAAAACAAAAACAATACATAATGACATTATTAAAGAAATTGGCATGCATGGACATTTTGGCAAAGAATCATTCCAGTATTTTAAATTTTTATTAGTGAATCATTTGAGATTTTAATTCTTTTTCATAAAGATGTTAATGATTCTTTAATTTCTTTATAAAATATATCAAATCTGTAAGATGTCGTCTTAAAATAATAGGTTGACGTCTGAATGGAATAGGCTATAAGAAATTTGTTATTTTTGTTATTAATAAAAGAGGGGTAAAGGGTGTCTTTTTAAAATATTGATAAGGATAGTTTTGTCTATTCATTATTTCAAAACATCTTTTTTTTAAGTGAAAAAGATCTTTTTAAAAAAAGATGTAAAAAACATCTTCTGAAAAAATATGTTTTTTTATTTTATTTTACTAGTGCTTTTATTTTTACTAGTAAAAATTACTCAAACACATCAAAAAATTTAAAAAGATTTTTTATGTAAAAAAAAAATCTGTTTTTACCAATATAATGGCTCCCAAACAAGCTCGTGTAATCCTAATTTTCAGAGTGGTTATAACTGTGATACATTAAATTGTAGTTTGTTGACATCCACGACTGTAGGTATGTATTAAGATGACATGGCTAAAGATATGCCTTAAGAACATCCTACATGCGTGGTGTGTTATATCCCTAGGCTGATGAGTGATCTACCATTGAGAAATAAGTCTAGTTCAACCATACATATTAGATGAATTCCATTTATTATTGTT
This sequence comes from Stylosanthes scabra, assembly GCA_036250425.1. Classification (NCBI taxonomy): domain Eukaryota; kingdom Viridiplantae; phylum Streptophyta; class Magnoliopsida; order Fabales; family Fabaceae; genus Stylosanthes; species Stylosanthes scabra. The sequence continues at coordinate 15,475 of JASCZI010182090.1, forward strand.
GATTTAAGGAGACTTAAATGACACTTGTGAAAATCGATCATATTTGGATAGTTGGATGATGAACTATCATCAATTTTCTATACACTACTACATGTAAAGCTCTATCACTTGCAAAACTGAAAATTTTTTTTCTTGATTTTGCTTTATGAGTAAGGAAATTTTTACGTTTTTTATCTTAAATTTTTTATAGAGCAAAATTAGAATACAATATATTTGTATCAAATTTTGCTGTTATACTAAGCAAAATTGTGATTTTAGAAATCTCATTAGATTGACTTTTTCTTTAATTTCATTGTCTATACTAGCAAAATAATCTTAGCAATAAAATTGTGAGACAATATGGTGTTAATATATATACTAATGTATATTCACTCTTTTAATGATTAAATATGTATAAAATCTAAGTAAATTTGATTAAATGATATGACATGTGATTTATATTTTAACTTATAGATTTTGGGTTCAAATTTTATAAATAATATTTTTTTAACAACAGTGCTACGGAATTAACATTAGGGAGCTTTTAGGTAGCATTTGGTAAGGGAGACTGAAACTGGGGTACTGGGACTCGGTATTGTGTTTGTTGAATGGGAACTGAAACTAATTTCAGTCTCAGTTCCCAAAATTTCAACATTTCCAATACCTCCAGATAGTGAAGACTAAGAACTGGAGACTGAAACTGAAGCTTTAATAACATTTTTTCCCTAAATACCCTCATATAATTGATGAAATTCCAACTTTACCCCTACAATTAGGGCTCACGTTCTTTACTCTCACTTCCCCAATCCCCATCGTCGTTCTTTACTCTCTCTTCTAGGCTCCCCTTCTTTTTCTTCCAGTCTCCAACACCACCTCTTCTTCTCCATCGCCTCCACCATACTAGTTGTAAACCCCCGTACCATTAGTCGAGCCAATCGAACCAGCTTCCCGCCAATGGTATTGAGTCGGAACAAAATAAATGTGAGTAAACATGTACGTAAACTAGAATTAGTGCGCGAACACGAACACCTTCGCTAAAATTTGGCTCGAACCGGACCAAATCGCGAACTGGCCGAACCGCGTTAGTAACTATATAAGGACCAAGGTGGCCAAACCACCTCATTTTCTCAATTTCAGCTGAAGTGAATTGAGAGAATTGGTCCAGAGAATTGATTCAAAATCGATTCTGTACCAATTCTCCACTATTTATCGGCGAATTCCGATAGCGATAACTTTTGACCCACTCCGATTGACGCACCGTTTGCGGCCACTCGAAGCTTGTTCCGTCCCCTTCGATTCTACACCACACATGAGGTATGGGTGTCACAAAATCCTCCTCATTTCTAGATCCTAAGTTTCTGCTCGAAAATGAGTTTGATCACCTTGCATGTTTTCGAAATTCATGTTTTAGATGATGATCTAGCATGTGTAGAGCACGGTAATCGAAGCCCATGAGCTTGCAACTCCGGTGAGACGTTCCAACCCTAGCTTGCTCTTCTTTGAGCCCTAAGAATTGATAGGTTTTGGGTTTTTATGTGTTTTTGTTGTGTATATGTGTTGTAGGTGTTGAATTATGTATGAATGAGAGTTGGTGTGGCTAACTAGAGCTACGGGTATGATGTGGTGTGTTTGGATACTCAATGGCGCGAAGGAAATTGCGTGTGAGCATTGAGCTTGGCGTCCAGGTACGGATTTAGATTCATCACTGCAATAGGTAATCTGGTATAAGCACCTAGGCTAGTGGAACCTAGGATGCCATGATAGGGATGTAGAAATGGAAAGATATGGATAAAAATGGATAAATGTGTATGACAAGTGTGTGCTTGATGAGTGAAAATGATGATGATGAATGGTTATGTTTGATGATGATGATATGAGGCCGAGGGCCATATGAATTGTGAAAATGATGAATATGATGTTTGATGATGATGATATGAGGCTGAGGGCCATGTGAATTGTGAAAAGGAAAGAGAGCGGCTATACATGAGGCGGTGTTTTGAGAAATAAAAGCCCGAGGGGCATTGATTTGTGGAGAGAGTCCTAGGAAGGTTTTAGAAGAGGTTTTGAGAAGGAAAAACATGTTTTTGGGCGAACTTCGGTGAGCCGAAACTTTGGTTTTGAACGATGAAAATGGTTTCCACAAAAAGGTTTTCAAAGTATGTTTTAAGGTTTAGAAAATGCTTTTGAAATGGTTGAAATTGGCCTAGAGAGAAAAGAGTTTGAGGGTTTTGAACTTAGCAATTCTGCAGAAATGCAGCAGAGCCCCAAAGAATCGATTCTCTCTGCAACAGAGTCGATTCTCTGAGCTATTTTCCTAAGAAAAGTGGATTTCGAGAGCAAAGAGTCGATTCCCATGACCGGAGAATCGATTCAGAATATCACAGAGGCCAAATGACCATCACATGAATCGATTCTAGCCCTCCAGAGTCGATTCAGATGATGGTCCACTTTTGAAAAGGTTTTCTAAGTGTTTCGAATCGATTCGGAGGACTTGTAGAATCGATTCATACGTGGACAGAAAGGTTTTGGTTTTGAAAGGGTTGCAGGGAATCGATTCGGCTGAT
>JASCZI010182091.1:204-17963 GCA_036250425.1 Stylosanthes scabra
TGGTTTTTATCATGGAGCTTTAACACAATTTTCAAGAATATAAATATTTTGTTTTTGAATCGGCAGAATATAATTCAAAACCTATTTCTGTAGGTGGATCTCTAATTATTAATTTTTTTTTTCCAGTCCATATATTCTTCTATTGTTTGTTGGATTTACTGCACCAATTAAAACCCACGACGCATGGCCATTTTTTGTGATGTGCTTTATTACCTCTTTTACCCTCCCAATCAATTAATAAAAGTTTCATGGCTTTTGTCATTTACTGCCATCACCTAAATTCTTCTCTTCCATGTGTCAAGATCTAATTTGCTGGTCAATTCTCAGTCACTCTTGGCCACACAATCCTAATTCACGAGAGACTGCACCAAATATATATATATATATATATGCTCGCCATGGATAAATGCAAACTATAATAATATAAAATTATACACTTGAAGTTGAATAATTTATTTTACAATAAATATGACCCAAACAAGAACTCCTTTTTTTTTTCCTCTGAGGAGTTAATAGCAAGCTAGCACTTGAGACTTTAGGGCTAGAACGAAAATGAGGAGATTTTCCCTCATCAGTAATTAAAGTAGACAGTGATCTCTACAACTGATTACAATTGATGATGCTCAAAGTTTACAAGAATGTAATAAAGTACACGCTTTAAACAACTTCACCACCGAAAGAAGCCGTGTCGAACATTGGTGGTTGTTGCTCCTGCTGCTGCGACATGCATTCCAAAACTCTTGAACCAGAAACACCATTACTATTGTTGAGGTTTGAGCTAATAAAGTCAGTAGTTCCTAGGGGTTGATGTGATGAAAAGCCTTGAGGGATACAATCAATATCATTATCATTATTATTATTGTTATATGCTACTGCAAAATGATGGGTATTATTAGCTGCAGCTGCAGCTTGTTGATAAGTCCTAAGCTGCAATGCTTTGAGAAGCAAAGAATTCATGGAAAGATTATTGATTGTTGGATTATTCAGTATTCCAGAAGGCCATGGGGGAAAGAGAGATTGGGAATGATTCATCATCATGGTATTGAAGGCAGCAGCTGATGAATTTGGTATGTTTGGGAATTCATCAGCATCAGCGCCATATTCTTCGTTGAAGACTGAGGTTTCGTTATTACAAGGAGGGGAATATTCCTGATAATCTTGAGATACTTGTGGAGATGATCTTTTCGGTGCTGTGCTCTTTTGGAACACCCTACAAACCACCCATTCTTCCTACAATCATCAACACCCAAAATATTTATGGTTAGTTTTATCTACATATAAACAATCTCTAGAAATGATACATGATAGAGCTCAATGACATCGTTTGATCCATGTAATCGATTTCGCCACCTAGTGGAACAAAACCTCGTTATTGTTGTTATTATTTGTTGTATATGCTAATTTTTTTTTATCAATAAAAATTGAATTAAAAAATTTTTATTGAAACTTTATATCATATAATGAAATTAGTTTTAAGAATTTAAGTTAAGGAGAGGAGATATACATTGATGGTAATTGATTTACCTTAGAAGATTTGAAGGGATGATGGTGGTTGTTATTATTATGAAGCCTATATTCGTGGATAACCCAGTTGGTTTTGTTACCCCTAGGAGCTCTGCCCTTATAGAACACCAATGTTTTCTTCATCCCTATCAAGACCCCACCACCGCTACAGTATATCTCTTTGTCTTTTCCTGTGGTCTTCCAGTAACCTGATTCCGTGGCTCGATTCGTTCGAAGCCCAGTTGGATACTTGCGATCTTTCATGCTGAAGAAATACCATTCCTTCTCCCCCATCGTAGCCTTACCTATATATCATTCATCATCATCAATTCATATTTATGATGAACTTCATTTTCGAAACGGTAATTAATTAAGGTAATTACATATATATATACCTGGAAGATCCCACGGTTCAGATTTATTGAGGTCAACAACTGCTACTGCTTTGCAGGAGAAGTTGGTGTCACTCACTTTCCTCATCAGATAATATGATATCAGCTCTTCATCTGTGGGATGGAATCTGAACCCCGCAGGCAGGTTTTCCACCTCCATTAATTATTGATGATCCAGTAATACAGTAGGCAGTGTAGTGAATTCCTCGCTCCAATCCTCAAAAGTAATGATATAAGCTCTTCAATTGCACACACACACACATATATATATATATAACTGACTATGACCCTTGAGGCTTTAGCTTGTAGGGGAATATTGAGAGTCCGGTTAATTGGATTAAATGTATAAATATACAGCTAACTTAACTACCTTTTTGACAAAGATGAAAGGAAACTACGCTTGCTAGCTAAATCGTTTCCGTATATAAGCAAATAACTAACAAGCTAAGGTTCGGTTATATATGGCACTGCACGCACGCTGTATTTGGATGGATACAGGTGAGAAATTAAAATGTGCACGAGGGAGTTTGAATTGTGGATAGTGGATAGTAGTGTTTGGGATACTACTCCGATCATGCACTTCCGTGTATGGATCGACGTATGATATTGTCTTCAACCACCTTCACCCATTTCTACCCACCAAACCTTTTATCATTGCCAACCTCACTTACGCTACATATATATTTACTTCTCTTTCATCTTAAATAACATATAGCGTTATCGTCATCATAATCATTCTTCCTCATTCCATCCGATTTGTACTAAATATTATCTTCATCAACCAAAGTTCCAAGTACATATATGGCCCCCTCCTCTTATTAGTGCAATCATCATAAAAAGTATTCCAAAAATTTGATGCATGTTTATTTAAAAAAGAAAATTAAGTTACTACCTACTGGTGTATAAAATTATAAATAATACATACGGTAATTGACACACTTTTTAAGTTTTAATATATATTTTATATTTCAATTTATATTTTATATAAATGATTAATTTTTTTAATGTTATATAATAAGTTAAAAATATCCATTAAAAAAGCATAAATAATAAAAAAATATAAATAAATTCTTAAACTTTTAAGTTCAAAATAAATAAATCTTTAACTCTTGTAAAAAAAATAAACACTTAATCCGATCCTTAATCATTTTTTATTTGGACAAGATCATTTTTAATAATTTAAAAATTTCAATCAGCCATTTAACAATTAGGATAAATAGGTTTTTAAAATTGGTTTATTAACCCTAAATTATAATCTCACAAATCGATTTTAAAGGTTTTTTTCTCCTAATTTTTAAATGGTTGAGGGCCGGATTAAGATTTTCAAAACATTATGATGGACTTGACCAAATTGAAAATGGTCAAAAGACCGGATGTAGAATTTACTAATAAATCTTTAACTAAATTAAAAATACAAAAAAGCCCATCACTTTTTAAAATTCAAGACATATTTAAGTTTTTCTCAATTGACTTATTTATTCATATATTTTAAACAGAAGGATTTAGATGGAGGATATTTTTGTATTTTCAATAATTAATCAAATATTTGTTTGTCTTCAAATTAAGATGTCCTATTTATCTTTTACTCTATATAATATTTTTTTCTGTGATTTCCGGCTTCCTCTCTTATATATTGTGATTGTAGAGTAATTGTCATCAATGTGTTAGAGTAATTGTCATCAATGTGTACGTAGTCTAAGTCTAATAATAGTAATACAAACAGGAGTGGTTAAAAATGCTCACCAACCCACAAGACCGTACAAATCTAAAAGGTAAGCATTTCTGTTTGGACCATTTCCATTTAATTTCAGGAGTTTATTAATATCTCCAATGCATCCCAAAATTCAATCCTACCAACAAGAACTTTTCATTGCGAGTCTCTCATATATATCTCCATGTTTCCTAAACACTACTACTACTAATTAATAATAATCTAATCAATAAGGTTTCTAGAAGCACATATATACACCTTCGTGCACCTATCTCACACTCGATCTTTTTCTTCCCTATTATCAGATCTAATTCCATTAATATAATAATATATTAACAATCAATTCTGATAAGAACTAGGCCATTGGCCCAAAGTTCAGATTACTAAATAGTCCTTTCTATTTGGGAATTAGGGAAACCAACCTAATTATGTTACTAAAATCTTATTTAATTTGTCACATGTTTTTCTGCAGTTAGTTCAAACTAAAACAGTGACTGTCCCTTATTTTCGTTCTCACCTACATGTTCTTAACTTCTAATCTCGCTTTCCTCCTCCCTTCTCTTCAATCAAATTTTTAAGTGCAATTATTTCAGTCCTGTCAATTCCTTTCAGAATATGTACTTGCCAATAGTTAAAAAAACTTCTTTCTCGTCTCTTAATTACTTACACTTCAAAACCAACTTTATAATTTTCTTCCGGCTAGGTAGCCAATAGATATAAAACAATAAGTAAATATTCATATTTAATAATACTTTTACCTCTCATTTAATTAGCACATATTAATTTTCTTTTATAATTGAATTTTAATATTTAATTATATTAAAAATCAATTCAAATTTAATGTGAATTAAATAAAAAAATTTCTCTCATTATTACATCTATCTACGCAATTTTAACTTTTTATCATTTTTATATATAGACTATTATAAAATAAATAATATAAAATAAATTATCAAAAAAATTATCAAAAAATTTTTAATCATATTTATTAATAACAAATCAAATCAAAATTAATAAATAAGCGCAAATATGCATATCAAATAAAAATATTAAATTAATTAAAAACCAAGATTTTATTGGCATGTGTGAGATAATTTAATATATGTAATAGACATAGTTTAAAATTGGATAATATTAATTATACGTTAATTAAGGATGTTAAATATATTAATAATAGGATATTATTTTTACAGTCTCGCTATTTGAATAAGTGGTTTTACTAACCAAGTGAATTTATTACACAAATCTCACTCTCACCATTAAGGAGCGTGTTTTCACGCACTGCCTCATCTTCACGTTCTGCCCAACACCTCCTCCTCATTTCATGTCTGCATCATCATCTGCATCATCATCATCTTTTTCTTCTTCATGAAAATCAAGCTAACTTCTTCATGAAAATCAAGCTAAGATGACAAAAAACGAAAAGAAACAGATTTGCTAGGTTAAAGCACTTGGTTGACGTTATATTAAGAGGAGTGAAGCGTGTGATATAATTTGCTTGGCTAACCACTTGATTACATAAAACCACTTGGTCAGCTAGCTTTATTGTTATTTTTATGAGTTTATGTGTACGCGATTAAATATGTTATCTTATAGAAAAAGACTAAGGAGCCAATACAATGGTCAATAAGGAGCCAACACATATGTAGATGAGTTTGCGGATGATAACTCATAATATATGTGAATGATATTTTTATTTTGTTTGGATGATAATTTTTTTTAATTTTGGATGATAATTTTTTTAATTTTGGATTATAACTTAATTATTTGCTTCCTAGTGGCACCCTAATATTGATTCCGTAGTATTGTTGTATCTTATAATATATGAGGAAGATAAAATAGCATAATATAGAGAATATGATATAATAATACTATAAGTTGATATGATTTAATAATTATCCTATAGAGTTATGAGTTAAATATCAAAATAGCTCCTAAAATATGGGGTGTTGATCAATTTGGCCTCCAAAATTAAGTTGGCATCAAAATAGCCCCTCACTTTTAAAGACGTGGCTCACGTTGGCTCTTTTGTTAGGTTCCGTTAAAAATTCGATGATGTGGCCATTAAGTGTATACCGTAGATGCACCTGTCTTGACAGCTGCATTGTAGGATGTGTGACCCATAAATGATGTGGCAAAATTTGATTTCTGGCATCAATTTGGCCCCTCCTCTTGATGATTACAAATGCTATGCTTGGAACCCCAATTCCCAAATTCCATTATTGTCTTCTTCAAAAGTTTGCTGTGAAACGAGATTTTTTCTACTAATTAAAATGTTATGTGTCTAACATTGAATGTGTTGCAGCCGAAATTATATATAGGAAGGGGAATGCATGAGAACATGCTATCACTGCTGAAGTAAGTGTGAAAATCTTATGAATTTCCTTTATTTTTCGCCAAGTTTTTTATGGTAGGGAATTCAGAAGCCAGAAGGATGAGCATAAATGCATAGCTACCATTGTTTTTGTTATGTTCAACTTAGTTTATTATGCAAGTTACATGAAATTCTTCACCATTCTAGTTAAAGACCTGATGAAGAATATATCTATGTTAATGTACTTGCTATTCAAGTTTTCACCATATTATTTCTGAAACATTTTGGTCACTACATTGTAGACACATAGACACAAATGTTCTATTTTTCGACCCCCTATTGATCGTACTAAAGATTCGATACTGAATCCTTGGCACATATATGCTGCTTCTATTGTACTTTGTCATGGCAGGTATACTTTATTCTAGATCATGCTACTACTTATTAAGCTAGCATTCAGCTACTAAGTAGAGGTATTATCTTCCAATAGATAATGCCTCTTGTTGGCCTCCTTACCCTTTATTTCTCTGATATACTGAACTTATCTTTCAATAGATAATGCCTCTTGTTGGCCTCCTTACCCTTTATTTCTCTGATATACTGAACTTATCTTTCAATAGATAATGCCTCTTGTTGAACCAACAAAATTGATCATGGGAATGTCTATTGGTAACTAGCAGTGGTATGAGTTCTTTCCAGAAAATGGTAAGAATTTTATTTACCTTTTCACTATTTGTATCTTAGATAAAGGACACTTGGAATGCTCCGCTCGAGATTTGAAAATGTGCCACAAGCTTTCAGTGGAAGAGGTGCTGCATTCATATCTCAAAATTCAGTACTTGTTCATATGATGCAATTATATATAACTACTTAGATGCTATATATTTATTGCTAGTCTAAGTAGTATCGGCACATCTTGCATAATATACATGAATCTCAAACTCTGAAATTTTGATTGTATCCCTTTACTATGATTTTTCCAGGGACAGAGATTTGCTTCTTGTTGCTTACAGTTCAAGTGATGTTTCTGTTATTCAATGGCCTCCATTCTTTTTTTCCAGTAAGGTACATTTATATTTTCAATTCAATCCTTGTGAGCTGGAAGGTATTATAATTGGATTGTGGCACGTTTTGCTTCCATTTTAAATCTCTTCAATATGTAATAGATTGCTATAGCCCTTGACATGGCGAAACATTATAAGAAGGAGGACGATAGCAAACTGTTCAAGAAGATTATGAATGATAGCTACATGTCTTCCGCAGTCGTTGAATGCTATGAAACTCTCAAGGATATCATCTATAACCTCCTGCTAGATGAGGAAGATAAGATGTAAGAAAAAAAAATATATCTCTAAATAATAAAATGAAAATAGAGAACATGATTTTATTGTTTTCAACTTTTTGACTTCTCCAAATCTGAAAACAGAAACCAAGTAGTAGCTTATTTTCTGGTTTTATCGGAATCCTCTTAACAATACTTTTGATCGAAAAATTAATCTGATTTATTTCGTACCTTTCGCTCAATGAAAAAATGGGTCAGATTCTACAGGATCAAACCTGTGGGACTTAAGGAATGATGGAATGGAAGAAAACAAAATAAGTAAAATACAGTAGAAAAGTCCTGTTTCCAAACTACAAATTCAAATTTGATTGAAAAGGATCTTTCTGATTCTTGAAGAATGGGATGGGGCAAAAGGATTGATCGAGAAAAATTTCTTGTTCTTATTAAAAGATCGTGATTGAATCCACATATGTTTGGTAAAAAAAAAAAATCTTCTCCTTTGAGAATAATCAAAAAAAGAAATCAATTGAAACATAGTGACTGAATTGGTCCATGTGTTCCATGTATTGAGATAGGATTGTAAGCCATATTTTTGAAAAAGTTGAATGGAGCACAGAACAACACACATTTGTCAAGGAATTCAAGATGAGTGATTTGCCTTTACTTAGTGAGAAGTTGGAGAAATTCCTGACTCTATTGGTAACTCTATCTTTTGGTTTTCCCCAGAATATAACCTAGTGTTAATCTGGTTTTCTTTTCTTCAGAGTCATGGAACAACACACATTTTGATGTTAGCCTGGTTTTCTTTTATTCAGAGTGATGGAACATCTTCGTCTCAATATCGAAAGAGGACAAACATCTTCGTCTCTTCCAAGCATGGTATTTGTTGCAAGTGGCATATATTAAATTTAGTTGCACAGCAAAGTTAAGAAAGAAGACAACAATTTGGGAATTAGGGTTCCGAACATGGTACTTATAATCACTAAGGGAGAAGGGACCAAATTGATGCTAGAAGTTAAATTTTGCCACATCATTTAACTACCGCACATCCTACAATGCAATTGTCAGGACAGGTGGCATTCACGGTGTACACTTAATAGTTACATCATCGAATTTTTGAGAAAACCTAACAAAAAGGTCAATGAGCCACGTTTTCAAAAATAAAGAATTATTTTGATGCCAACTTAATTTGGGAGACTAAATTGACACCTCAAATTTCAGGAATCATTCTGATATTTAACTCATAAAATTATGCATATGATAATTATTATATTTCATATGTCTACATTTTAAATATTAATTGACTAAAAAACTAAACCGCTATTATATTATAAATGCCAATAAATATGATAAGATGGTGATCTACAATAAACCAAAATTAATGACATTGAATTACTTATTAAATGTTGACAAGAGAGTGAATGATAAAAATAAAATTCGCATACTAACATTTAATGAAATTCTATAATAAAAAGTTTTGGTTGTTTTTGGTTGACAACTCATTGGTTACAAAACGTTTTCCTTTTCTCTTTGTTATTTTTCGAGATTTGTCATATGCAAGTTAGTGTCGAGAATTAATAATTATATATTTAAAAGTAACTGAATAATTAATTTAAATATGCCTCTTTTTGTTATTGGTTTTTTTTTTGGGATGTTTTCATTCGCATGTTTAGATATATTAGAACTATAAACCCGTGCGATACACAGGCTCTATATTTTAATTTAACGTAATAAAATTAGATATAATAATTTATAAGAAATAATTTATCAACTAAGTAAATGCAATCAAATCCAAATAAATTAAATTTGTCTAAACTGATAAAGTTAAATTAATATTGTGAGATATATGACTATTGGAGACGTGAATGTGCGTTGATACAAAAATTTTCATTACTCTATCCCTAAACTTAAAGTTTTCCCCAATAAACACAAATACGAAACATATAATATCTCCTTCACTCCTCCCTTTTTTTTCTCTTATTCTCTATCCATTTCTTTCTCTGACCTTCGCTCCCTTTGTCTCTCTTTTCCTTCCTATCTCTTTCCCTCTCTTTCCCTCGTTCTCTATTCGTCTCTCTTTTCCTATCTGTCTCACTCCATCTTTTTCTCCATTTCTTTCTACCACACCTCTTTCTCCCTTTTCCTCTTTCTCTTCTTCTCTCCTCATCTCTATTTCATTATCTCTTTCTTTTTCTCCATTGCTCTTTCCTTCTCTTTTCGTCTCCTTCTCTTTCTTTCCCTATTTTCCTCTCTTCCTATCTCTCTCTTTGTCTCCCTCTCTTTTCCTATTTCTCTCCCTCCTTCTATCTCTTCTGCACTCCCTCTTTTTCTCCTCATCCCCTCTCTTTCTCCTCCTTCTCTCCCTCTCCCTCTGTTTCTCTTTATTTCTCTATTTTCTTCTTTCTTCCCTTTTTTTTTATCTCTCTCACTCTCACTCACCCCCTCTCTCTTTTCCTATTTCTCTTACTCCACTCTCCCCCTCTCTCTCTTTCCCTACATCTCTTTCTTCCTTTCTTCTTTTGTCTCTATCTCACTCTCTCCCTCTTTCTCTTCCCTCCCCCTCTTCTTCATCCATGTTTCTTTCCCCCTTCTCCCCCATTGTCTTTCTCCCTCTCCCACCTTTCTTCTCTTTTATTTTCATTCTCTTTCTCTCTCCTGCTCTCTTTTTCTACTCCTGCTTTCTCCTCCATCCTCTTTCTCTCCCACTTTATTTCTCTCTATCCATTTTCTTCTTTCCCATCTCTTTTTCTACTTCTTTTTACAAATATACAAATTTTGTGATATAATGTATTATTATTGTTATTAATCTTTTAAAAAACTTAAGCAAGCTTAGTCCCTCACCTGTCAATCCATTAGTCTGTTATTAGATAGAGTAGGAGAGGATTTTAGGATCATCTAATTAGGTGGAACATGTCAATAAAAAATAATAAAAAAATCATTTTATAGTTATGTCAACAATCATATCTTATATTTGAATTTTTAAATATTAAATACGATTAATTTAAAAATAAACATACAAAAAAATTATCAAAAATTCGTCAACAATCATATAACTTTATTTATGTGGACTAACAAATTTTAAGTTCTTTGTAACACTACATGCCGAAAATAGATCTTCTAAAGTTTTTTCCCTCAAGTTTTTGTCAAGTGTGATCTATCATCATTTAATATATTCTCTTATATGTTTTCTCTTGGTCCCACTTAAAAAATAAATGATAAAAGTTTCACTCTATGAAATAATTGATAAAATTTTTTTTTTAAGAGAATCCATTTTTCAAATAATAATATACATAATTATATAGTATCCAATTATTCTTTGGGGACAAAATCTATGCTGCAATCTGCAATCTTAGTAACCACGTTAAAGACAAGGATCAATTAAAGACAAATGAATGATTGCTACGAGTTTTCGCAGTTGACACATCATCATCGGCAACACACAATAATAATCTTTTATAAATATAATTAATTAAAAGGCTCTTTATTCCTTCACTAGGAAAATTAAATAATATATAATACATTACTCCTGTGAGCCACATCCATATATAGAGCTCTTTCAGTTATTCATGGTCATTCAATATGCATGCATTCCCAGTCAGTATATTATTATATGATCTGTTCCATTAATACATAATAATACATTAAAATATATATTTTCTGGAAGAATTAATGTGTTGTAATTCTTTATATAAAGTGAAGTTTCTATATATGTCTGCCTATGCGTGTGGCTTGGTTTTGGTGTCTTCTTTTTTTTTTTTTTTTTTGGCTTTTGTTTCTTTAAGTAATTTCACAAGCTTTCATAATAGTAGAAAAAGGAGACTCTTGGCATACTATAGGATTTTCTGCGTTATGCACACACTACAAAACAACACTTGCGTTCTTTCCATGAAAAGTATATTATCAAGATTCCTATATAATGTGATGATGATCTCACTTAGCTTTCTTCTATTTCAAGTATCTCATGTAAATTAATATCGCAACTATATTTATTATTTTTGATTATCAGCCGGTCAATAATATTTAAAAGTATTGGCTAAAAATACAATATTGAATTAATGACGAATTAATAACTAAAGGTATTGATGACGTGTTAATTTAAGGTGCAAATCAATATAAATTAAGAATAAATTTAAGTATACATACATGTATTTATACATTCATCCATATGTAATATATTTTCATATTTAATAAGTTTACTTGTCAAGCACAAAAATAATAAAATTTATCAAAAAAATTTTGAGTACAGAAAATAAAAAATAATGATGACTAATATAAAGATTTGAGTCACAAAAAAAAAAAGTTGTTTTTGTTAGGATGAATCCATATACACGTAGTGTTATCAATAAATTAAAACAACTATATTAAATATGCACCAACATTAACTATTAATATAAAATACATATTAGAATATAAAATATATACCGAAAATGCATCAAAACACATGTATTGTATACAAATATATGGTGCTGATGCTTGGATACACATAGTATTTTTGAAATTCAAATGGCTAACCTTAAAAGCATTTTTCTATAAAAATGTTATGTGTACATAAAATTTTACTCATTAAATTAACTCATTTTGAATATATATAAATAAATACATGTATTATTATTTAACTTGTTTTATACATCAGCGACTACAGTTTAGTTTGTACTATTACAAATCTCTCATATATATGATTACCGTTATTTAATACCAATGTCAGGTATGTACAATTGATATTAAGGCAGGCTTATGATTGGAAGCATGATGAGGGTATAAAGATGAAGAGTGAGATATTATAGAGATCAGAGTAATGGTTTCTAGGACCATGTTGGGGAAGAAGCATACATACACCACGTTACTAAAGCAACCCAACACTACTTTTCTATGATGAAGAAGAGTAGTTACTTTGCCATCAGTGTCTTAATTACTTTCTTGTCTCAACCAATTATTATTATTAACCACAAATAAAGAAAATGACATGTTCCAAACAACAAGAACTTCTTCTTAGACTCTTCAATTATGCCTCATCCTATCTCCATCTTCTCCTCAACCATGCCTCAACCTCTCTACTTCACCTTCTCTTTCTCTTCCTCTTCTCCCTCGCCCTTTTTACCGTCACCTTCTCTACCTTCACCGGAAGATTCCCCTTAATCCAAAGGTCTTGCTAGCTAGCTACGTCCTTCATATGCTCTTGTTTTTCTTGTTATTATTTATGTATTCTTACATGTTCCTATTAGAATAATGTTGCAGAGATCGGCAATATGAATATGTGTTTTCCGAAGAAGAAGAAGAAGAAGAAGAAGAAGAAGAAGAAGAAGAAGAAGAAAGGCAAGAAGGATATTGTCACCACGCTGAAAAAGCAGCAGACTCAATCAATGGCAGGGAAACGGAAACCCTCTTGTTTGTGGAGCCTCAGAAAAAGCGGCATTGTTCTTATTCGGAAGATTTCACAACCCCACGGGAGAGCTTGAATAATGACCAAGACTCAGAAGAAGAAGAATTTATAGGAAGAAATGCTGATGCTATTTCAAACTCTGTCTCACTCGCAAGCAGGCCAATTACCTCCACTATCACCATGAACACATATAAATGTAACAAAAAATCAGACGGTAACAAAAACTCTCACATTAATTATTCAATTGTGCGTGCTTCATCTCTGATGTTACAATAATGCTACTTTCAGCAGATGGACGTGTTTGTGTTGGAAGAAAAATTAAGAATAAGAAGGTTCAGGAGGCAAACTTCACAAGGGATGATAGATTCTTTATTTTTGATCCAACCCATCATCAGTTCCATAATAAGAAGCTGATTATTCAAGATAACCATGATGATAATGATGATGATGGTGGTGACTCGTGCATTGATGATTCTAGTTCTAGTTCTGCACCTAGGGTCTCCTCTGAATGGAGGAGCTCCATTCATTTCAATAAGGATTCTGAGACGGAAGAAGCATTGTCTTCATCATCTAGAAGAAGTTGCCCCAAGTGGGAATCATCATATACTTTGTTCCAAAAATATGATGAAGAAATGTCACTCTTAGACAGAATTACTGCACAGAAACTTCAAGAAACCGGTAACGATGATATCATTCTTTATTATTAAATTTATAGTCTATTAATCCATCCATTTATTGATCTACATTTTGTTGGATAATAATCCAATTTCAGAGTATTTAAGATCCATGGAAGCATCTCCAACATCGATATCAAAGCGTATTGCATCAAGTGTGAAGAAGAAAGCAGGTGATGTAGGTCATCTCAATAACCCATATGCTGAACTAGAAGCTGCTTATGTTGCACAGATTTGCTTAACATGGGAAGCTCTTAATTGGAACTACAAAAACTTCGAATCAAATCGGTGGCGCCAGGAGCCTGATAGGGGTTGTCCTAACAGTACAGCACAACAATACCAGCAATTTCAGGTGTTGTTGCAGAGATACATTGAGAATGAGCACTATGAACATGGCAGAAGACCTGAGATCTATGCTAGGATGAGGCTCTTGGCACCAAAATTGCTTCTAGTCCCACAATGTCCAGGTATATATAACAATGTCAAAATTGAGAACTGTTAAATGAAAATTTAGTCTGACATATCAAATTAAAATTATTTATTAGTCTGTCAATTTTGTATAAAGACACAACTGCAAATGAGTTTTTTTATTAATTTAATTTGTTAGTTAAATTAAAAAGGGTATTGTTTTGATTGAAAATGAAGATTGGGAGGAGGATGAAAAGGATGGGGGTTTGGAGAGCAGAATATCATCAGAGTCATTCCTGAAGATAATGGAGGATGGGATCAGAACATTCATGAAGTTTCTAAAGGCTGATAAAGAGAAACCGTGTCAGATGGTGGCTGCTTACCTTTGGAGAAAACGGAGACTCATGGTTGATCCAACACTCCTCCGCCTAATCAAGAAAGTTAATCAAAAGAAGAGGAAGAAGGTGAAGGATGTTGGAGTGAGGAAGAGAAAGTTTACCATAAAGAGTGAAGAAGAAGAAGAAGAGATGGATGTGTTAATGGCAATGATAGACTTGAAGGTGGTGTCGAGGGTGCTGAGAATGAAGGAATTGAGCGAAGCGCAGTTGCATTGGTGCGAACACAAGATGAGCAGAGTCAGAATCGTAGCAGGGAAGCTTCAAACAGATTATTCCACTCCACTTTTCTTCCCTTCATCACTCTAATCCATGGAAAAGGAAGTCACACAAATTTAATTCAAATTCAAATACCTATAACATCAACACAAGATGTATTTTCCACAACCAACACTAGCTTTTAGATTTATGTACTTGTAATTTGATATGTATCGACAAGATTAAGAGAATAATAAGCAAGTTACAGTTACACATACACAATTAGGCAGACATATATACTGAGGTAGAATAAAGCATTAGCAAGCCTTGGGGGCCAAAACAAGTTTACACACAATAAAATTGTAATTTTGTTTGTCATATTCTTAGCTTCAATAATAACAAGTACAACATCACTTGCTCGTCTGTTTTTTTTTTTTTAAACTTATCAAGAAATAGAATCTATCTTTTATGCACATGTTATATATGGTGGTAACTCCAATGCAGACTCATGATGTATATAGAAGAGAAAGGAAAAAATGATTGATAGTATTTGTGGGACTCCTTACTTTTTTTATTTTTTTTAAAAAATAAAATTATATTTAGGAAAAAGTATATTTATATCCCTGATTTTTAAAAAATTATAAAAATTTATCCCTGACTTTTGTGAAATACTTAATAACCCCTAACTTTCGTAAAAACAGTACAATTATACCCTTCTGTTAGTTTGACTCGGCTAAAAAAACGAAAATTGCTTATGTAGCTACTAAAAAAAACGTTTGTGATTCTTCTTTTCCATCATGTGAGTGATTTTGAAAGGAATTCTATTGAAAGTTTTCGTTTTTTTTAGCCAAATCAAACTAACAGAGGGGTATAATTGTACTGTTTTTACGAAGGTTAGGGGTTATTAAGTATTTCACAAAAGTCAAGAATAAATTTGTACAATTTTTTAAAAATCAGAGGTATAAATATACTTTTTTTTATATTTATAACTACAATATACAGCTTACTTTTTTTGCGGACAGCATATAGAGGTTACAGAGACGTGACATAAATGAATTAAATATTCAACCTAGCCTTTTGTGTGAGCTGAACGGAGACAGCTCAGCGGCTTTTTTTTTTTTTTTGATATGCTGACTTACTTATTTAGTGGGGATATGAATGGTTGATTGGGTTGGGCATAAACAATTGGGCCAAGATGTAAATATGTTTTTTTATGAGATATGAGTAATTAATTAGATGAGCACTAATTCCAACCTGCACTAAAGTCCAAAAAAAAAGAGCAGTGATGCTTCTAAAAGAAAAGAATTTCCAAAAGAAGAAGAAAATAGAAGAAAATAGGGTGAATTATTCAGTACGGCTGAAAGAATGTGCCCCCAATTGAGGCTCGTACTATGTTAGAGTTGTGGCAGCCGCTGAATAGAAACACGTGTAAAGGAAAGGAATGTGGCGTCAGCTTGTGATACTTGTTAACCTCTGTGACGGTGTTTTCGGTTATGTTAAATGTGCGCATTTTCTTGATGAGTTATTCGGTAGGGCTCGCAAAATGAGCCTTTTTTAGGGCTCCTACTTTTTTGTGTATGTGTGAAGGATGGAGGCAGTGTACGTGTAAAGACACTCAAGGTACTGTAATGCATCACTGAGTGGACAGATTTTCTCCTTAATTGTGAATGTGTCCTTGTGTTTGGCCACACATGCCCACATATATAAATTTGTAAATTTTAGACATCATTCGAAAATAAAAAAAGTTCTTGTCTATTTTTTGTTTCGAAACGGGTCTAATACCCTGTAACTGATATTGAACTTTTGTTTAATAATACAACCTTTGCTTAATTATTTTCCAGCAAATAATTGAGAATGGCTTTGTGGCTAGTTATTTAACTTAATTTCACAAAGAAAATTTCATAATAGATAATTTTACTCATAAAAGATAGCAACAAATTCCAAGTGTAAAAAAATTTTGTTCGACAAAATTATTAGAAGAAATTGATAAATTTAAAAATTACTTTACAACAAACAAGTAAATAATATTTTTTATAACTTTGTTAAATAAATACTATTATACATTTAGTGCATCCATATTTCTCCAGTGCACATTAGATTGATTTATAATTCAATAGGTACCATATTTATTATTAGATAGAAATTATATGTATTTGTCTTCATTCAAAATTAATAATTTAAAAAATTAATTTACGTGTATTGTTATACATTTTCATATACTTTTTGTTTTTTTTTTGTTATTTTAATTTTTGTATTGAGGTACATTATTTTTGTGTTATATGTATAATTATTTTTATACTATCGTATGTTGTATTAATGTATTTTGTAAATTTTTCTGTACTGATATTTATATTTTTCGTATTATAAATGGGATATATAGAAGTGTATAGTAATACATATAGCACTATTCTAATTTAAAATTATAAAAAAAATTTAATATATTTGACTAATTTTTAATTTAATAATTATTAAGTATGAATTTTACATGAATTAGATCAAATTTCTAAGTTATTATTATTATTATTATTATTTCCAAATAAATTGTGAAAAGGCCTTTACTTGAAAAGTAAAAATTTTGAGGCCATAATAATCTTCTTATTTTGAAACGGTAAATGGTTTTCAAATTGAAAATTCCATAAAGTCAAAGAAGAAACTGGAAATTTCAGCTCTCATAGAGTAATCAAAAGCACTTTCTATTTCGTGATTCCCATCAAATGAGCTATTTAAATCTTCAGATTGAGTCAATCACACCTTTCCATAGCATTTCTATGCCCATTTGTCCACATCAACATCAAAAAACAAGACGGGGCTATTTTCATAATTCTTTTCTAAATTGATGTGCTAGGAGCTAACAGACAATTTTATATGGAACATATTATAATTCTTATAAAAATGGGTAAACCCTCAATGTCCGATGGAGTCCTAAAGGAGGGCTCATTTGGCGAGCCCTACCGAATAACTCACCCATTTCTTTGGCCAACTTTTAAAACACATAAATTTTTTGGTCAAAATTTATCGATATTCATGAAGTAGTTAGAATTTGGGACCGCTTCTGTCATGATATTCGATGAAAATGTTTGGGCCATTTTTCTACATGTTAGATGGACTGGGTTAGACTTGAACATTAAAACAGGGTGAGCCAAAAAAATTCATTCGATTTGAAGCACTTATGTTATGCATCATTGATGTGGCCACGATCAAAATGAAAAGGAAAAAGAGTAAAAAAAAATAATAATTCTATCTGAACAAGTGATTTTGGCCAATCAAGTGCAACCAAGTAATTTATTTTTATACTAAATAGAAGACTATTTCGGTGTCAAATAGAATTTTATTTCAGTGCTCTTTTTTATACTATTTGACATCGAAATAATATTCTATTTAGTATAAAAATAAATCACTTGGTTGCACTTGGTAAGCCAAAACTACTTGTTCAAATAGCATTATCAAAAAAAAAAAAAATAGAGGTAATTTGTCAAAAAAAAAAAAAAAAGGAAAACTGAGG